>VYZR01127996.1:0-25451 GCA_013400675.1 Oxylabes madagascariensis
GTCCAGGCACATACCTGTGTGCAGGACCCCTGGCACCCCCAGAATCAGACTCTGGGCTGGCAGAGGCCACCCCAACCCTTCTGCCTCCCACTGCTCTTGAGAGGAAGCCACAAACCACACTGAAGCTCCATGCTGAAGGCAGGGGGAATGACTCCATGTGACAGATGTTAAACCAAATAATTTTGTATTTAATTATGTTAAGAGCTCAAGGAAGTTAAAACCATAGACAAATGCACAGGACTGTCAATGACAATGAACCAAGGCAGTAACATTGTCATTGCCTGCTTTGAACAGTGTCTGAAGCAACTTCTAAACAAGTACAACCTGGGATATTCATGTAGAACTGAAACTGTGATTTTTGTTTGCTTTACCTAGTACAAAGGATTTTCCAACACTTGAGTAACTTATAACTAGGCCCATGGTTGTCATTTCCCCATCTGCTTCCCATAAGCAGATGTTTTCCTTTGTACACCAGTAATAGATTTTTCCCCCAAAACAATGCAATCTAGTTTTCATGGTAATACACAACAGCATTCTAGTCTTGCTCCTCTTCTTCCCCATCCTCATCTTCATCCCCTTGATCTCCAGATTCAGTATCATCTTCATCTTCAACCTGAAATACAAGATCTGTTGTGAGCAGTAACATTCCTTATTCTGATCCAACCTTTTGAAGGCAAGACAAATGCTGAGCGCAAATAAGCTTAAAGATAACCTAAAACAACTATGCCACGTCAATCAATGCTTATTAAATGCAACTGTCATCTCGTAACATCCATAGTTCTTTACTTCTCTGCTGAAGACAGCTGACCACTGGGGACAACAGGCAGTGGTCATCTTTCACAGACGGCTGCCAGAAGAAGTTGAAAAAGTAACTGATAGATTTAACTGCCTTCTACTTATAGAAAGGGGCCCCACCAGACTTTTTGGATCACACATGACTGCGCCCAGACCTGTCCCAGACCCAAGAACACACTGGTCCATTCCTTTGCTTACCGGTACGCCGAGGTCCTTCAATTTGATCTTCAGTGCAGATATCTTCTGATCCTGGTCAGCCAAAAGCACCAGGAGATCATCCTGTTCTTTCTTGGATTCTGCAACTTCTCGCTGCAGTTTACTTTTCTCATCTTGCAATATAGCAACTGTGCTACTGGATGAGTCCAGGCGCTGCTGTAATGATTCCTTCTCCTCAGAAAGGGCTTTGACTTCACTCTGGCAATAGGGAAAATCTCACATCAAATTACAACACAAGCATAGGTAAAGCTGAAGCCCTGTATCCTTCAAACACATTCTATACACAACCTTTAGCAGCTCCAGCCCACTGTTGGTTCCTGTAGCCTTGTTCCCACACACACTTCCACATCCTTACACAAACTATTACAACTTGGATAAAACAGGAACAATATTAACAGCGGCTACCTTCCTCCCAGTCAAACTGGACTGTCTGTGTCAGAGTAAAGCTACACCCTAGACTGTCCTTACCAACTCCTTAAAGGCAGACAAGTTTTCTTGGGTTTTTTTTTTAAGTGAAAAATGAAGGAGACATCCAGCTTCCCTTCCAGAGCCTGAAACACTAAGGATGCTGAGGAAACAAACCACTTCCAGCAGCCCTGACTACTGCAGAAGCCTCCTAATTGAAGGCTGAGTATCCAATGGCTTGGTTTGGTGCTCACCCACTACCCACCTTCAGCTCTTTTATTTCTTGCTCCAGTCGTCCCTCCAATTCTGAGCTTGTTGCTGCTGTTGCACCACTGTCTCCTAACATGGGATCTGCAGTTGTATTCTGTGGACAAGGAATTCCCCCTCAGTGCTGCACATACCAAGACAGCAAGCTGTGACATTACAGTGGCATTTTTTTAAAAGCATATTCTCTTTTTACAGCATAGCCAAGGCATGGGGATTACATACAGCCCATGCTGCAAGGCATCAGCAAACAGATCTGTGCTTCCTCAGGTCTCACACTCGTACACACACATACACACTGAGAACACAAAGTGAAACCTTTATTTCATAGCAGGTGCGCTTGAAAGACTAGTAGGTTTTTTCCTAGACAGACTCTATTACAGGCAATCCACCTTTGCTCTGATACTTCTGAAGTGCCACAGAAGTCTTTTTATTAGGCTAAAGATCCAGTTCTTTGCACAAGACTACAAAAAATAGCAAGAGTTTCATCTCAGTCAGCCCTACACGAAGTTATTTCTAAAATGTGGCAGCTGCCTGTCAGCTGCCTGGCACAAATTTGAGACCAATGCCTCTCCAGTTGGAGCACACTTAAGCCAGCCCTCCAAGCAAGGGAGGCAGTAGGATGTAGGATGGCCTTGAGGTGGCCTGGCAGCTGGAGGAACACTGGGACACACCTCTGCCTCAAAAGGCATCATCACAAGCACACATGGCCAGCACCTGTGCAATGGCATCTTCCCTCCGAGCAGCTGTGTCTGCCTCTCTCAGACCACGTGCACATTGAACACTCATTTGTCAGCTGGCTGGGGGGCCCCTGTTCCTGCAGCATGATTTCTTAGCTCTGCTGTGGAAGTGTCTGGAACATTTTCAGACTACTTGTTCCGGTTCTGTAACCCAACATTCCCTTTCTAAAGCTGTTTATTAGTTTTGAAGACAGTCACATTCATTTAGCCACAAGGCTTTACTGCCTCATCGGTTCAGTACACAGCCAAAAAAACCTCTGCAGCATTCGAAGGCCTGCACAGACAGATGTCCCTATCATTTGCCCTTCAACCATACATCAGCTTTCAAATTAGTATCCTTAACTGTTTGAAGAATAATGACATCTCATGTGTATGATATCACACAGTTGAGTCTCACAAAGGCTATTTAATTAGAGTATAAGCTTGGAAAAGGCAATAGTTTATAATAGTTCAAAAATACCAAGGACCAGTGCCATCAGAGAGAACAAACTTGACTAAAAGTCCCCTCTATGCTCATGAAGGATTTGTCTGGGTAACTCACTACTTAATTTGAAACCCTGTAGGAATCACTTGCTGATGCGCGCACTTAAAACGAGCTTGGTTTAGTAAAGTAGCTACAGACAGTAGCAGGAAGGCAAGTCTTGAAGAATTAGTTCCCAAAGATAAAAGAAACAACTTGTTCACCGGTACCATTACTTGTAGCTTTTGATTCTCCATCTGAAGCTTAGAGATTTCCGCAGACTGTAGTTGTATCTGACTCTTGAGCATTTCTAACTCCTTTGGGAAACAGAGACAAAACTTTTCAGTTAATTTGATAAAACAAGATATTCACATGAAATTTTCCTGAGGTTAAATGCTCCCAGACTAACTGCTTCATACTAGCAAATGTAACAGGAAAGCTGCCTCTCAATGAGACCACAACAGCTCTTTCCTTAAATGACAAGGCTAGACAGCAACATGCACCACTGTCCACCCTGCTCTCACAAATCCTTTTCTGTGGAATGCCCAACCAAGGCACCTGTCTGAGCCTCAGTCACTTTTTTAAAGGTGTTTCACATACTACCTGCAATCCCATCAGTGTCCTCTGTGCATTGCCCCTCTTGGTGCAGAAACCCATGATGACTTATTAATCCAGGCACCATTAGTTCTCCAAACAGAGGAACTCTGCCAGGTATTTTTGAACAACAGCTACCTTAAAGAACTGAATCTCCAGTTATTTATTCTGTGCTGTACATCTAATACCTGGAAACTTTCATACCAACATTTAAATATACGTTTTGCACTGGATGAACACATTTTACAAGACAGTTCAAATCTCTTCTGCTGCCTCAACCCTGCTTAGTGAAAACAACCGATTCATTTTTAGACGTGTAACCTTGATGCTCCAAGATTAGGACCATCATCACAAGGATACCTGATGAAAAACAGCAACACATGCAGGAATCAATGCTCCTCTCTGAAGAGTAAAGCTCCCTTCCCATCCCAAGCTACCCCTGTTCACCCCAGCTGCACTGAAATACCACAAGTTCACCTTCTGTAGCTCATTATTGTGCTCCAAGCCACCAAATTTGCCGGTCTGTGAAGACTGCTCTGTAGTTCCCATTTCCAACTGGGAAGAATTCTGTAAGAAAAACAGGGAAAAAAAAATCAGCTTTAGTACTAGAATTCTAAATGTAGTCATGTTGTCAAAAAACCCCTAGCTGTTCTTGCATTATATCAAATTCCCAGCAGAGAAGCCACAAGCAGGCTAAGCGACGCACATCAAAGCTCTCTGATGAGAGCAGCTGGTTGTGTCCTCTGAGGGGGGTGTGCAAGGACCTTTCACCAGTGCAAATGCAGGAGACGTGCACCAGATGAACACAGCACACACCGCCCTGCGCTGCAGCAACGCACTGAGCTCCCAGCAGATCTCGACCGTGTTTTCCCCACACTTTGAAAACACTGACTCCACAGCTGCACTGTTTTTCCTTAGCAACAGCGTGAGGCAGACAAGGCTCTGCACAAGCCATCTCCCACCAGATTCCCTATTTTCGGCATGCACTCAGCCAGGACGGCTTGGCTGTCACCACAATGAGGACATGCACAGCTTAAGGCAAGTTACACTTCAAACCAGGAATTGGCAGCTGCATCAAGTTCTGCTGAGACAGCACTTACCAATTTTTCTATCACAGAATCCTTTTCCTTTAACTGCCCTTGCAGCAGCTCATGCTTGTTTTTCCACTCTTCCAATTCTTCTTTCAATTTGCTCACTTCTTCTGTCTGAATGCCATTCATCTGAAATGTGTCACCATGGGAATTATGATGCTGGGTGTCCTTTCCTAAACAGCAAGAGTTAACAGCCAAGGTCAAACAAGCAGTTCTATAGCTTAGTTCCAGCACACCAACCAAAGTACTTGTTACCCATCCTGTTCCTGCCCCACAAGGCAATACAAGCCCTTCTTGTTCTAACTAAAGGAGCAAAGCACAGTACTTAAGAATTCTCTACATATAGAACAGAATAAACAATGAAGAGTTCTCATTTGCCATTCCTTCACGTATGTATGCTGCCTGCTGCTTCAGCCATTCCATTCATCCAAAATAACGGCATGGAGAAATTCTGAAGGTAATTGATTCCTTACATGTTTTTAATTATAAGTTATCATGAAGGCAGTTTGGGTATTTTTAATTGTGTCATGTACACCTTATCAGGCGTTTTGACCTTGGGATAAGGAGAACATACTGCCCTGATTTACACACTAAATTAGCAATTTCTCTAGTGACAGTAATAGGCTTCATCTTGCACATCCGCCATACCATCTTCCCCAGTTCACCCTTCCATTCCAGACTCAAACTTCAGCCGACTCCAGGGCCCCTCTGGTCATGTTCTGACCCTGGACAGGCAGCAACTGGTTTGGATTGACTTGACCCAAGGCAGAGGCAGCCTCTCCCAGCAGATCCCTGGAAGCCAGCAGTTCCCACAGCAAGTGTGAGCTATTACACCCACAAGGCTGTCTCTGCTGGAGCTCTGCTGCAGCTTGCCAGAAACCACAACAGCTTTGCACAAGGAAAATGGTTTTATATTGTCACTCATTAAGCCTACCAAGCTGTACTTTCAGGAGATTATATTGGTCCTTATGCTGTTGGATCTGAGACACTTGCTGTGTGACTGTAGCCTGGAGCTGTTCATTTTGAGATGTTAAAGTGTTGACTCGTTGTTTTAGTTCTTCAAGCTCCTGGTCCTGTGAAAGAAAAAAAGGCACCATACTATACATATATATATAGTTATACTATACATATACTCTTGAATACAATTCTGTCAGGAAGGTGAAGGAAAGCAGCAAAACCTGAGCTCCACCACTTGGTGCTACCCAGGACAGATAAGCAGGAAAGCCCCCTGCAAACCTAGCTAGCTATGCCTAGGAAAAACACCTGGGAAAGACAGCAGCAGTCTGTCACACCAACAACAGGAAGAGAAAGGGAAAGGTAGGAAATTTGCTGATTGTAATTTTTATCTAGCATGCTACAGCCTGCATTTGTTTAGTCTACCACTTCAGGAGTCTTTAAAGAAACCATGGTAACTACAGATATCACATGTTCAGTAAAGCCTCTGGTAGTTCTGAAGCATTCCTAATGCCTCGTGTGCCCCATGCTTTGATCCCAGAACACCAAACACCTGCTTCAGTTTCCCATTAGCAGTTTAAATTAATTAGCTTTTTTTCCTCTACTTCTCCATCTAAGCTGCAGTAACCACGCAAGTTAACTACCCCTGGAAAAAGGTTTTGAGAGTCCAGCCCCAGCATGTATAGCCAAACTTCACCAACAAACCATTTCTTCATTCAGCCCCATTTCATCTGTCATCAAAGCGAGAGCACAGAACTAAGAATTCTGTCTCTGAAGGGCTGCAAGTTCTTTGGTTGCTCATTTGAAACTAAACACTCCAACACAGTTAAGAGCACAGAGCCCAAGGGAAAAAAAAAGAAAAATACCTTAACCAGTGTTCCAAACACTGACATTTCAGTTGAACCTTGACATGTGTGTTGTTAGAAGCATTTCTGCATTGCTAGATTCCTTGTTACTTGCTTTGGAACAATGGGGACCAAAGTGCACCGCGGTGTCTCCAAAAGACAGGACCAACAGCTTTTAGAGGCACATGTATGGTCCAGCTCCCTCTTACCTGCTCTCTAATGACTTTTTTGTAGTGAGTCACAATGTTGTCATGCTGTTCCAATGTCTTCTTGACCTCCTCTTCCTTTTTATCTTCCTCACTGGACTTGTAAATTGCTTTACTTATGACACCTGTGAAAAATAGTTTCTGTCAGCTAGAGCCCAGTTCACATCTTTGTCCTCAAAACAGTCTCACAGTTTGAGTACATCGCATTACAAACTCAACCTGCACATTAAAAAAGGGATTGTCACAAAGGTTTAATAGAAATGGTGACTATATTGCAGTTTGCACATTTACTGCTTTTCTGTTTCAGACAAGTAAACGGGTGTTTTGAGTACTTCCTATCAAAAAAGCTGTGTTCTACTTGCACTATGGCTCCACTACAGCTGCAGCCCAAATCATTTTGCAAATAAGTGAAAGACTTAGGACTGCAAGAGCAACATGCAGACAAAACCGCTTGGGCAAATCCATCTTTACCATTGCTGCTTTAAGGTTTTTTCCTTCTCTAGACTGATTTAAGTTTAGAGCAATATTAATAAACAGGACACCAGCCAGATGTTAGATTGATGACAATCCATGAAGCATAGACTAAAGCAAGTGTCCATTTCCTAACAAGCCAAGAATTTCAGCATTCACCTTTTTTAATTTATCAATTAGAAACGCCAAATATCTGGATTATGTACTTCAGCAAATGAAGCTTCTATGACCATTGTACATGCTCAATACTTGAGTTTCTGTGTGAGCACAGGTAAACACCTCTTGGCCAGTGTGATAACTCACAGAAACTATTGATAATCATTTCACCTAAGAATATCAGGTAACCCAGTTAGAGAATTTTTACTCAACACTTAAACTGCAACTCGGGTGTATGATTACTTACAGCTATTACCATAGTCTTTAGTGTCATCACAATGCTTTCAAGGTTAACACTACATGTTTGGTAGCTCATCCATCAGTTTATGACAAAAACTAGTTTAATGAGTGTAACATCTCACCTTCCAATTCCTTCACCAGCTTTGTAAATTCATGGTCAAACATCATGTGGTCTGGGCTAGAGAAACTGGGCTGTGGTTTCTGAGCAGCTCTGGAATAAAGTTCATGCTTGCTGATGAAGCCAAGCTTCTCGATGAAGTTCTCCCTGCCAATCCTCTTCTCAATCAGCTGCTTTAGTTTCTCTCTACAAGGAAGAGACAAAAAATGACAGTGCAACAACAGGACAAGAAGCGAACCCCTCATTCCCTCGAGGTGGTTTCTGCAGACACAACTCTTATCATCTGTCTCAAATCTTAATCCCACAGCTGACCCACTAAAAAGCTTCTTGAACCACCATCTGCCTTTCACAGAACCCTTCCCTACAATCCTGTTATTTCTCCATCACACTTACTTCCTGTAATTCTCAAGGGAATTGTCATTGTAGTAGATGGAAATGCCAAGCAGAAGTGCACACAGGCCTTGGACAAGCTGCTCCTCTTCTCCAAGGTTTTCAGCTATCTGCCCTGTAAGCTAGAACTCTTGATAAGGATATTGGAGATATTTTGTAATCACAACATATTTAACACTTCTCCCTGTATACATTCCCTTTTATTTACACACAAACCCAAGCTTTGCTAGGAAGTAAGACAAAAGAGCTGACAAAACCCTTGCAAAGGTAACTCCTGGTTTGAAGGACTTGGGTGATCAGGGTTTTCCCATAAATTTCTCAGTAGCTGTCTAACCCGAGAGATTTACTTGTTCCAAAGCACACCTGCAGTGCAGATAAAGGTCCCAGTTTAGCTTTATGTGCTCAGGTACTTGACTAGTTTTATCCTGAAAGGCAAGCACAGAAATTAACAGAAGTACAAAGCATTCCTCTTGCCTCTTGAGTTTAATTCACACTAAAAATACCAACAGGCTTGTTGCACTAAAAACTCACTTGGCTGCCAGACTGAGACAATTTTCCACACTGCTTTGGTATGTGCATCTTACACACAAGTCAGTGTACACAGAGCACTGGCAACAAAACACTGATTTTGTCTCTTGGCCCAGTGCATTTTCTGTTTTGCAGAACCTCCATAAACTGATCTAGACAAACATTTAACTTGAACATGAATAACTCAGGTCATGTCTAAGCAAGGGGTTCCACTCGGCAAGCAGGTCAAGGATACAAAAGGCACATTGGCTGGATTGTGAAGGAAGTGGGTGACAGCAATGGAGCAGTTGCTCAGCCAAGTACAAAGCAACATCAGTAGTCCAACCCTGGTCTGTATTTTGCTGCCCTGTAAAGAATAAACACCACCATCATTACCTTTCCACAGAGAGGACTAAAGTACAAACCCAAGCTGTATTGGATCAGAACTCACCTACTTCCACCTTATTGTTTTATAAGCTACAAGTCATGTCGTTCCAAACACCCATTCGTTAGTTATACTGAACAGCTTTAATGCTTGGATAAAACAAGGATCACACCATTCATGTTGAACTGTTTTCAGAGCAAACCAGCAAGCAACACAGATGTGAAATATTACTCAATGCAAATCAGCACCAATATAAAATCATAACGTGTTAGTTCTGCATTTTTAATACAAGGGTGACATAAAGGAACACACACAAATCCCCTTTAAAAGAAGGAACAAGGTGTACATTTACTCACATAAGGATTCCCTGGAAAAGATGCATCACCAAGACCTACCCTGCTGACTTAAAACTGCTAGGTGTTCCTAGTATTATTTTCTGAGTGAAAGAACAATAATCCTGTAGTGGCCTTTGGTTTGGACAGTACGCACATTAAGCCAGCAAGGCAAATGCTAACTGCAGCATTTTTTGTTAGATAGACAAAATGAGTTTTCGTCTCCAAACTGACTCTTTCAATTGTGCCTCTGCTGCAGGTATTTGGGCCCCGTTGAGCTAAGATAAGCATCCATCTCTTCCAACAGTCAACATTCAGATGGCAACCAAGGAAAGTGTTCCCTCCCCCATTTACAAACACTGGCTCTAATTGTCCCAGCAGGATTTGCCAGCCTATGCACACTGGGAATAACCCCTGTAACTGGCAGCGGCCCTACAGCACATGGCCATACCTCTCAACCTTCTCCAGCCTTAGTACCAGTGGTCCTTCCCTCCTGAGAAACAGAGTTACTTCTGCTTGTGCAGCCCAATACTTCAGCACACCCATATGCTGGAAGCAGCTGCAAACCACATATATCCTCCAGCACTGCTTGCTGTTCAGAGGTCAAATTGATACGCTCTGCCTAAGGATTTTCACATAGCCCAGAATGTCCTCTCTAAAACACAGCTATTTTCTAGACATATCGTGATAGTAACACCTACTCTGATGGATGACAGCTCCCCATGGCTGCTGTTCCACAGTTCAGAGCTGGTAACAACCCTGAGCTGTGATCAACAGGGTAAACCAACACAATTCCACAGCAGAAATACTTGTTTTTGTGCCACCAATAACCAACTCAGCTGTGTTTGAAGTAACAGCCTGGGAATCAAACAACGCTTCAGGAGTCACCTGCTCATAATGAGATCCCTGCTATTCACAATTAGGCAGGCTGAGCTGTTTTACCTCTAGCAGTCAGGACATGAGCAGCATATCCCCACTTCTGATGGTACCAGCTGTTTTGTTACAAGCCATTCAGAAGACACTACTTCTAACAGTTTTAGTTTTCCTTACAAGAAATCCCACCTATTATGTGAACAGATGGGCAATTAGTCTGCCCCCCAAGAAAGCAAGCACCCATGCTGCACAAGATACATATCCCATAGTTTTGGGGAGCACCCCTGGAGATTCCCCTGGAGGCACCAAGAATTTGTTATGCCAGGGAAAACCCAAACCACTGCAACACAAAGCTGTAAGTGGAAACACATCAAAAAGCAGTTAAAGAAATCCTCCCCAGCAGACCCCAGACAAGAGGGAAAGGCCTGCTTTTGGCAGGAAAACGCACAAGCTGTGCCAAAAAATACATACCCGTCTGTCGATCTTATCACCCTGTAAGTTACACACATATTACTTGAGAACCTTCAAGTGGAACATTTCAGAAACATCCCCCCATATCTGAGTCCCTTTTATCATGTGGTGCTGAAGAATCACAAGCATTTTTACTGACTAAAATTTACCTTCCACAGAAATGCCAGGAATAGGATAAAAATGAATACCGGCTATTTTTAGCTAAAGCAGGAGAAAAGTCATAGGAACAAATTCAAAACTCCAGCTGTTATTTTCACTTGCAGCAAAGTCTAATCACCACCAGAGTTAATCAACTCCCTACAACTACATAAGCTTTTTCCCTGAATGGTTTTAAAACAGGTTAATGTCACAAGAAGGCATGGGCCAGGAGGTGAACTTCACTCGCCTGACATTTGCCAAGCCAGGTATTAACATGTTGAACAAGCTCAAAAAAGTTTTATCTTTGCATACCAAAACCAACCATCAATATGTGACAGCCTGTTTTTTTCATGATGTCTCCAGTTAGCGGGTTAAGGCTAAATACCCAAACAGGCACTGCTTCAGCAAAAAAATCCAACTGAGTGGGGATTCTGCCAGTTGGCCTTGTCCTTTAAACCAAGTTTAAGGCCTGGATGCTTTGGGGCCAACTGAGAACAGGCAGCGTCATGCAGCGATCTGACGGAAAAGCAAGATTTGCTGCTATTCTCCTCCCCTCGAAGGAGCTTTAAACAAAGCTTAAAAAACAGCCTGCAAAAGAGAATCCTCCTCCTCATCAAGCCGACACTCATGTCCCCGCAGTGCCCCTGCCGAGGAGGGACACAGCCCCTGTGTCCCCGCGATGGCCCTGGACACGCGGAGCTGCAGCAGGGCGGGCGCTGCCGTACCTGCGAGAGGATGTTGGTGCACTGCTGCAGCAGCGACACGGGCGGGTTGCCGATGCTGGTGGCCAGCTGGACCCGCAGCAGCTGCTCCTTGAGCGTGGCGTTCTCCTGCAGGGCGTGGGCCAGGGCCACGGCGGCACACCAGTTGGACAGAGAGTCCGTGGAGAAGAGGCCTCCGCAGAGCAGCTGACCCGCTGAGACTGAGTTACCTGTAGCTACCAGAGAGGCCAAGAGGGACGGGGAGATTAAAACAAGCCACGTAACTGGCAAGGTATTTAAGACAACACAGCTAAAAAGGGAAAAACAAACTAATGAGGTTTTAGACAAATCTAAGCCAAATCACCCTGCCCAGAGCGGTCGCTAAACAGCAGGTACATAATTTTTCACAAGACACCAGGTGGTGCAATGAACAGGTGCTAATTCAGAGCTCAGTGCAGAGACGGTGCCCTGGCCTACCGTCAATCGTGGATGGCAGGAGCGTTGAAACAATTTCTCCTTGTCCTTTTTGGTTTTTGTACAGGAAGCACTGGAAACAGTAGAGAACAGCACAGCGTAGCACGAACGGCTGCCTCTCGTTTACCATGGACATTAGCAGCACTACAATTGCAGGCCTGTTGGGAAAGCAAGGAAAAGCAGGGAACTAAAAGCAAGGAAAAGTTGAGAACTAAACTGTGAATGAAAACAGCTGCAGGAACATAATATGGATGTATTCCACGGGTAAGGAAAGACATTGTGGCCTACCACTGCGCTATTACTATTTCAAACAAGGGTATTAAAACGCAAGGTGTTAAAAGTTTTTCAGTTATTTATACACAGAAAAAGAGATTGATATCCATCTCCCTTGTCTCTAAATCCTCTTCAGACTGTCCTCTGGCTGACAGCAACAGCAGCTCATCCCGACTGAGGAATTTCTCAGTCAATGCTGATTTGTTTTTCATTGTATTATGCCACATAATACCAGTTCTAGGCCTCATCTCTCTGCAAACACACTTGACACCTTAATGCTGTATCCAATACACCCTACAGGGACTTGAAGCTGTTATTCCGGATCATAATGCCAAGTGTGGAATTTAAAAAAATCCTTTGGATTGCCTGTACCAACACCTTATCACCTAACAGAGTTAAAACACTTTTCTTCCTCTACCTTGGTGGATTAGAAGGTGCATTTACAGAGGCAAAGTAGTCTTGATTTGTCTGGCATCCTCGGATGACCTCCGATACAGTATTAATGGTCTAGGGAAAGGGCAGAGAAGAAAAGTTAAATCCATGGTTAAACATGAGCCATGGTCTACCACCTAGATTTTTCAAAATTATTCCAGTTTACCCTGACAGCTCAGTACTGAAAAGCACATACAAAGTCTCAGCTCAGAGACTGAAGTAAAACCAGTGTGCATGAAATCAAGACATTTAACAGCTGTGAAAGATGCTGAGCAAAGGTTAAGGGACACAAAGCTCAGTCACTTCCAGCTTCATTTTGTATGCCAGATCAGTTTTTTATGACAGCAAAATAACAGCTAAACCGGACATTTCTAAAAAGTGAAAAGGTGAAACCTTTTAAGAAATTAAGAACTGGAATAGAGGTGTCCACACTCAATCCAAGCACATGGTTTTATCAAGGGAAAAATCCCTCATCCTACACTGCTGGCAGGGCTTTCTAGAAGCTAAAATCCCTCACCACTGGAAGTTGTGAAATTTAAATATTTGTAGACGCTCCCAAAAAATAAGAACAGAAATAAACCCAACCCCAAACCAGGAAAAGTAATTAATAAATTCAGCTGCTCTGAGATATGTCAAAATCAAAAGGAAAAAAAAAATAGGCAAATCCAAATCCCTTCTGGTTGCAGAACACCAAAAATTTACCAATGTAAATGACTCTTCTGTTTATGCTGCCCACACAGGAAGCTGACATCTCTGGCATCTGAAACAGTTGCTTAGCAAATACTCAGTCTCTGCAGCAGCTGGTTATCCCTGCAGACTGCTGTTATCACCTGTCTGGTCGCTCCCACCCCTCCATCCACTGCCCCTCTTACTTCCGTGAGGATATCAGCAGGAACGCCGGTTGCCATGAGGATAGTGCAGAGCTGCTGCAGGAGCCCACAGTGGAACATGGCCTTCTGACAGCTGCTGGTGGCACCAGGAGGGTTTGTGGGGGACACCAGGACGCGCACAAGCTACACAGAAGGAAACACTGTCATGTGAACAGAGCCTGGGACCTTCTGAACGCAAAACCAGACTCATTTGTGGTGTCACCATAAAACACAATTGCTTCTTAAAATACACGCTGGAGACAATGAACAGAATGTTTAGCTCATTGCTACGTATGGCTGCTTGATTTTCAGTTTTATACCGGGGATTCTTTACATAGAACACCCCTAATTATGTTTTTAATTTAAATCTCTATTGCATTTCAGGTGACATCAAGTTATGTGATATGCCAGCCATCACAGATTCACCTCTTGACAGGGTTTGTGCTGAAAGCAGCACAGCTCATGAGCACTGGTAGCTAATTCAGAGCTGAAGAACTGGATTTCACAGTTGTGACATGACACTTTTCACTCCACCAGAGTTGACAGAGAGGCGGCATCAGTAATTAGGAGTTGTAATAGCACCTTACCTGCAGCATCAGGTGAAGATTAGTTACTTTCTGTGCAGACCACCCACAATTGTCATCTCCAACCTCAAACCAAGGCTTCATACGCTGAATGTATGAACCTTCCTTGAAGAAATTCTGATTGGAATTATTATTCTTCAACAGGTTTTGCAACAGGAGGAGACAGTCTTCCACCACTATGCCTGACGAGACAAAGTATCACACGGTGAATCAAAATATGCCACATGGAAACAAATTAGCTTGTCCATACACTGCGGATGTTCTAGATGGAACAGAGCTCAGATTTCTGAGCTCTTCATTCTTAACACACATTAGGCTTGGATCAATAACTAGGAACCTTGTGAAACCGTAGCTGTTTTTCTTCCACAAGTCCAAAGCAAATTTCCAAAGCGTGTGCAGCTCGTATCAGTTAAGTGGGTAAATGGGAAAAAACTGCCAACAAAACCTCACCATCACCTTGTGTCCCAAAGTTCACCTGTTCCAGAATCAGACTACACTGTCCCTATCAAATGTTCAACTCAAATGAAGTTCCTACTGAACTGCATCGTGATTCCGAGGCAGCAGCTCCTCCTGGCTCGCATATTCATTCTCTATAATTACTGGCTACCATCTTCAACTTATTTCAAAGCTACTTTTTAGTTTTCTAATTACACTCAGATAAAGGCTCCTCCTATCAGAGGAGGAGCTAAGTAGCAAGGGGGAAAGCAGAGGAGTCTCAGCACGTAGGAATTTACATAACAAGTCTCCTAAAAATATTAACTGCCTAAAAAGAACAGCTTTAAATCGAAGGTTTGCTGAATATTTCCATGCCAACATACTTGGAATAATATAGGTGGGAGAGAAGCAATACCTGCTCCTGCAGCCCACAGAAAGGTCATGGAACAGCAACCTGTCATGCTACTGAAATAGACTGTAGTAGATGCATCACATATTGCTAGCAAAAAAAACCCAAGCCTTCAAGTGCTGCATTGTTTTTTGCTCTTTTTAAAAATGTTTTTTCCCTCCCAACAGGTGACTGACTTGTCAAAAAGCCGCCCAGAAAACTGAAGTTGTTGGTGCAGCCGAAGGAACTCAGCCAAGCTGTTACTTCCAGCCACTCCAAGCATCCAAGGATCTCGTGGGAAGAATGCAGATGCTTAACTCGGTAAGTGACAAATGCAGCACACAGATCTGACACTGCCATTCCAAGCAGATACATGCACAGGCCTAGGTCAAGCAAGAACACACTAACTCACGCACATGTGCTCAGAGAAGGGACCTGATGTTTCAACTAAGTACGCCAATTTTTCAAAAGACACTGAAACACAGCTACCTGGTCAATCTGGCTTTGCTTATTTTCTTACAACCAGTCTATAAATTGTGATTGTTTTACCCACTGACCAAGCTCCAACCATCCACTAAGGTTAAGCCTGGAAACATCAGCTCATAGTTGCAGAAGCACAAGGCTGAGTCTTAGACTCCATTGTACCTCCATCACTGTTTCCTTCCTCCGTTATGATATCCAGAAGTCTCTCAAAGGCATTTTCAAAGGCAACAATCTTCTGTATGGCTGCATTACTTTTGGTCAACTGCTGTAACAACAGGACTCCCTTGACAGGTGGAGGAGAAAAGAAATCAAATCTGTGTTTTCAATAGAACTTCATGGTTGTTCACAAGTCACAGCTCTTGGGAGGATGCTGAATCAGCAGCATAATCCTCAGCCAATATCACAGGCACACCCTCATGCCCTGCAACTCAGCACATCTACACCCCCCCATGGATAGCAGGCACTGGTTCCTTGGGCCTCAATACACTGATACAGAGGATTCCAAGGGGCCACGCAGAACCTCTGTACTTACATCATTGCGGATAACCTCCCTGGAGTCTGCTAGCAAATCCATGAGGCGGGAAACACCTGCAAGAAACAGTTTAAAAAACCACCAAAACATTAAAAGGTGTGGCTTCTTCATGCTGGAGGTCGGTGAAACATCTTGCTCAGATGCCTCTAGGCCTCTGCCATGTCTGCTGAGCATCAAGTGTATCAGCAATAGATTCAAGCACTTACCCATGGGGCTGACCAGAATGATCTGCTGCACTTGAGGCCCTTGCTGCTTTAAGAGAGACGTCAGTAGCTTCACTCCAGGCCAACGAACATGGAAATCAAATTCCTGAAAGGATGGAAAGGAGCACGTTAAGTTACAAATTCCTCGGTGTTTGACTCAGATACACTGATAGTTCCTTAATACTGCCCAAAGCACGACATAGGTTCCATGTGGGAAAAGTAGAATATCATGTTTTTTACTGAAGTTGGACTATAGAAGAAAAGAAAAAAATAAGAGAGTGTTGTATTGTTCTCTCTCTCAAGCACAATCATTCTTAGTTTGGGAACAAAAATGTTAACAGCTCAAAGTAAAAAAGGAAGTCCATGAGGACAAAACCATTGGAAAATGAATTAAATATCATGCTGCTGGAAAGCAGTCAGCTTTTCCACTCGGACTGCATCGCAGACATAATTGTCTCCTGATGATTTAATGATCATCTGAAAAACGATCCTTGCACAAGGGACAACCACTGCTGTTTGGGGAGCAATAATTTTTATTGTTTCTAATTAAGTAACCAAACCCCTTTCTCAAGTAACAAGGTGAGAGAGAAAATGGCCACAAGGTGCACCAGGGGAAGTTCAGATTAGCTATTCAGGGAACTTTCTTCAGTGAAAAGATGGTTGGGCATTCAAAAGACCGCCCAGGGCAGTGGTGGAGTCATCCCTGGAAGTGTTCAGGAAACGTGGATGTGGCACTTTAGGACATAGTTTAGCAGTGAACATGGTGGTGCTGGGTTAACAGTTGGACTCCATGATCCTGGAGGCATTTTCTAACCTAAATGGTTCTGTGATTCTCTTCCATGTTCCCCTGCTTTAAAAGCTGCACCAATGGTGTTCATCCAGGTCAGTCCTATATCACCTCCAGCCCCACCTTCACTGGATCTCGGCACACCTCACCCCTGACACCAGCTTCACTAGGACAAAACCACAGCTCTCTCCGTTAGGTAAAGCACCACCCATCTCCCAGTAGCCTAAACATTACACAGTTACTCACCTCCACCAGAGTCAATAGCAGAGTGACGTTTTCTTGCTGTTTAATGAAAATCTCTGTGAACTGACTCCCCAAATCATCAACTTGTTTCGCTGAGTTTTCTTCTGTAACAGCAAAAAACATATTACAACACAACTGGAACAGTTTCAGCAGCTGTGATTTTTATTCTTACTAAAATAAGGCCATTGGTGACCATAAAATTTTGAGTCACTGTTATAAATGTTAATTGTTTTCAAAACAAAAACCAAAACAAGCTTTGCACAAAACAAAAACCCTACATTATTCTAAATGTAACTTTTGTATCTCAGCAGTTACATCGCCATACACCTCCACTAATCCAAGAGAGCAGCCCCTCATGAGTACCCTACACTGAAGGGCAAAAGCAAAGTACATTTCACACCAAGAGCCTTGAAGTGTAAGGAATATAAATCATCTAAAACTAATTGGCCCAAATATTCTATCAGGTTTAGTGACAGAAAAAGACCTAAACATCAGGAAGGCAAAAGAAGAGTCACACAGATAAGCATCAAAACCTCTCAGTCTCACAATGTGAATCGATTTAAAATGTGCCAGAATTGAGTGTTGTTCCACTCTTCACTCTACAGTTACACAGAGTTGGGCTAGCGCATTAATTCTCTTACATAATTATTTCATGCATCGCTGTTGCATGAACAAAAAACAAATGCTATAGCATCCCACAAAGTGGCCAAACCCCATGCAAGCAACATCTCTGCACCACTGCTATTTTTCTAGGCTGCGGGACAATTTACATAACTGTTCCACAAAACAGTGGCTTGTAGGTACTACTGGTTGACATAATTAAGGAATGTCAACCAAAAAACTAAGAAAGAGCAATTCTAATTCAAAGGGAAAGTGTTTGTTTTAATAGAAATAAACAGAAAACAAACAGTAAAGAAGTGAATTTCTGACCAAATCCAGAAGTATTTGGATTTTCTCATCCAAAAAACACTCTGCTCTGAATTTCTAGCCACAGAAATTATGATCTATTACAAAAAATGTTACAAGGAAAGACAGACCATGTGCAAAAATAGCTCTAGCCCAGGCAGATAGCACCTAGCAGGACATAAGGCCTAGTGTGACCTCTCTGAAGCCAAGGGTCTTATGAAGTCTAGGCCATTCCTGAACTGACATATATTCGTTTACAGAAATGAAGATTAAAAACTCCACACAAGTTCAGCTTCTGCACTTGCTGCTGTAAAATAAGAGGCAACTCAGCTGGGAATCAATCACGCATGGATTGCACATCCTGCAGGTGGCTGCAGGTCAAGGAGAGAGAGCCCAGAAAACCTAAGCATTTTACTTCCAAAATTAAGTCAAAATACTTCACTTTGACTTTCACATGAGCTGTGACTGAACATCTTGTCCTTGTCCCACCCTTAGCTGCAAATAGCAACTGTTTGAACTCTTGATGCCAACTGTTGCCCTCGCACAAGCTCCAGGTGCTACGGCAAAACATNGCAGTCCCAAACTGGTAGGATTTTAAACAGAGTTTCTGTTTGCAAGAAGCCCTGAAGCTGGCCACCAGTGCATGAGCTGCATGTGAGCATCCTTCACAGTGTCTCTTTTAAGCAATGCATGTTAAGGTACAGTGTTCACTTCTACCCTGGGTTACCACTAATGCTTTGCATGTTCTCTTTTTGAAACTGATTTTATTTTTCAAAACTAAATTCTAATCTGCAAATAGCAACTGTTTGAACTCTTGATGCCAACTGTTGCCCTCGCACAAGCTCCAGGTGCTACGGCAAAACATGAGCAGCATACACAACTGGCATAGCCTCTCTCAGGCTGTACTCTAGCTCAGGATTCATCTATGAAAGGGCCAAATCACATTTTTTCTTCTCAGGTATTTCTTCTACTACATTAATAAAAAACCAAACAGGCAAAGGGAAATTGTATTTTCCACTTACACCAGAGATCTTGCAACCAGCCTTCTACCCCTAATTGTTCCTTAAATCTACACGTTCCCAAGGCTATCTCAAATCAAGCCAACAGCTTCCATCTAGTAAGATCAGCTTTTATCAATTCACTACCAAGCAGCACTGCAGATTAGAATTTAGTTTTGAAAAATAAAATCAGTTTCAAAAAGAGAACATGCAAAGCATTAGTGGTAACCCAGGGTAGAAGTGAACACTGTACCTTAACATGCATTGCTTAAAAGAGACACTGTGAAGGATGCTCACATGCAGCTCATGCACTGGTGGCCAGCTTCAGGGCTTCTTGCAAACAGAAACTCTGTTTAAAATCCTACCAGTTTGGGACTGCACACCTTTGGTATCCTTATCAAGAATTTACCATGACTGCAGTCTCTGGGGATCTGCTGGCATTCAACATGCCAAGTCACGGGAGAAGTCAAACTGGAAACACACTTGAGCTCCAAAGAGGAAGGATAGAGCAGAAGGGAAAAAGCGTTCCCAGAGCTCCAGAGCAAGTTTTTACAGTGTCCTTTTTAAACGGCAGCAGCAGCAAGTGTTACTGGCAGGAGTAGTGACTAGGGCTAAAATAAAGTGCCATATTTATATAAGCAAATGTTCTTTTACCTTCAGAGTCATCTGTCAGTGCAGATAAAATAAAAAGAAAGAGACAGGTTTACCAGCTGAACAGCTTTCCACACAGCACAACCAATTACAGCACAAGCTCAGGTTTCCAAAACAGCCATCCCCGCTTCCTACAGCAGCTAGACTCCTGTGGGAAGTTCTCATGGAAGGGGTCAAACTGAAGCACCCTATAACCCTTACAACCCTGGTGATCTCTCACACACAACTCCAGCTGGACAATTCTTTGCTCTTTGGAAAAACTTGCCAACACTTTTGTCTAGTCCCTAATCAACGCCTCTACCACAAACATGAATTCACCAGCACTTTGAAACTCTGATCTTGTTCTAAAGCTTTTTAATCAAGATGGGGAACTGGAGGAAAATGGAAAAGAAAGCCAAGTAAGCCAAGCACAATTTGAAATGTGGTTTAGCGTAACATTCATTGGCCTTGGAGACCAGTTTAGTGGCCTTCAAAAATGAAACAGGTAGGAGTGGCATGGATTTTTACAGCCCAGGTGTACAAAGACAAGTAGAATCTTTCTAAATCTCTTTCTCCCCTGCCACAGTAGGGTTGAAAAAGGTTTTCACACTTATATGTGGCACCTTATCACAGGTACCTGAGATTTTACATTTCAACATCCCTGTTAAATCACAAGATGGTAACGTCTCTTTTGACAGTAACAGCCGGAACTATCCTTTCCCAATAGCAAAGAAGGACTTGATTCTTGACTAACAAACTAGAAAAAAAGTTAATCCCATTCCAACCTGGCTCCTGTTCAGAGAACAAAGTCTTTTAAATTAATAAGCAAGAGATCCAGTGTTACTTTAATGCAAGCTGCGTACAAGACCTTTAGCATTATCCTAAGAGCTACACAGAGTAACAAAGCAGGTCTAGGTAAGCATTACTAAATCACAGTATTACAGCAGATAACTTGAACAAAGCACCAAGGAAAGAAATGCCACAGTTAATATAACTATTACTACCAAGTGCTTACCTTGCTCCTCCTCTTCTAGGTCATTCGATATAACATTGTAGAGTGTGTCCAAAGCATAGCCAATTATTTCAGAATCTGAACTGCAAATGAAAGAACCACTTTTCTTTAATGACTTATTTCCAACTACTCTTACAACATTGCTCTTCTGCCCAGGTAGTTCCCTTTGTAGCACTAGGCCAAGTAAGAAGCACAGATTTGTTGCAGCGTCACATAACCACGAGCTATCTGTTCCCTGAACAAAGTCAAGCTCCTTTTCCCAGTTCCATTCCCTCAGGTGAGCCTCTGGAAGTCTGGTGAAACTAGATGACAACAGGACTCTTCACTGTAGGTATGTCTTTAATTTTCTGGGTCACTCCCTTCAACCTGCTCCTAAACCAGCAGAAATCCCTAGGAATGCTTCATACTTGCCAGAAAATCACCCAATGAAGCTGCAGACAAGCTTCAGCATTTCCAGGTGGGACCTCCCTGCTACACTGTCAAACAGAACCAGAATGAAACCTCAGAGCTCCAGGGGAATGCAGCAGCAGCTGTGGATTCTCACAAACGGGCGGCCTCCGTGTCACCAAATCCACTAAACCTAATCATTACAGGGTTTTGAACTTCAGCATACCCAGGAAGCTGCAGGGAACCCCAAAGCATTAGTTCACCTGTTCACACCCAGACTCTTCTCTGGAAAGACCTGTTTCTTCTCCATTACCAAGGCTGAACCATCTGTAAACCCTATGCTACGGCCAAGACACAGCACAAGAGTTTACGGGGCAGAAGACAACCATTTCTGCTACTTGTTCTGTTGCTCTTAAACCAAAAGAGAATGAGAGCAGTTGGTAAAAAAAAAAAAAAAGGGAAAATAAAATCTAAAACTACAGAGGAAGGCGTATCCAAGCGCAGAACACACCTAACAGCATTTTCATGACTATCAAGCATCGGCAAAGAAGATTGTAAAAAAAAAAAAAATCTCTTATTCCAGCTTCTGAGTATTTACTCTCACTGATCTCCAAGGCATTCCAAGTAAGGCCTCCACACCAAAGATAAATTTGCATTTCATGAGGCTGCTAGGCCGGTTCAGAGCAGAGGCCTGAACAACCACCTAACCTTTTAGTCCATGGAAACAGTCTCATCTAGCAGGTATGATCACACCTCCAGCCTGCTTATGCTTTCCCTTTACTATCATTTTAGTTCTTCAACACACTACCACAGAGTCTATGCTTTCCTTTCCATAGAAATGAAACAGATCCACATCTAAAAACACACAGAAATTCTTTCTTGGAAACTTGAAGAGCAAGGCTGCAGCTTGGTGGGTTTTTTAACATCCCTCGTCAGGGAAATTACAGCAGCTCCAAAAGAATAAGCACATTTAATGTACACATGATTAAAAGTAGGCCTTGTTTCTCTGGTTGAAAGATGAGAGATTACAAAATGAGGACAGCACCATCCCACCTCTGCTGTTCACTGCCTTGCCACCATCTGCTGTTCAGCACATCCCACATCTCATTGATTATTCTGTTCATGCTGAAGCTGTCCAGCTTTTACTCTACAGTAAAAACCAGTCAAGAAACAAGACTTCTCAGGCATCCATAAGAGGCAGCCTTTGTGCATGGCAACAATCCAGCACAAGCCACCTTGGCCAACCTGCCTTTGCTAGGGGTGATTTTCCACAGCATTCAAACAAGATGTCAGGGCCCCCCGAGTTCACACACAACAGCAGAGCTAAACCATGTGGGAGTGAAGGTACCTGTGCATTGACCTGTCCTGCACATGAGTAACTGAGGTTTGTGCCTCAGGGAAAAAAAAAAGCCATCTCTGAGGACCACATATTAAGCTCCAAATTCTTTCAACTCTTTCAATTGTCACACTAAAATTCAAAAACCTTTTAATGTAAGTAGAAACAAAGCAGTTAAGGATCGAGTTGACTTCTTACTCCAGTGCCTTCTCTCACACCAACAGTTGAGTGGTATTGCCCTGTTCTACAGTCAAATGCCAGATTTTTTTCAAAATAATCCCTGGTGGGATGTAGCAACATCTCAACAAGTCAGTAGAAGTCGTCTACCAGATCACTACTTCATATTACAAAATAAGCACATGGCATAAGAATTCTAGTCTATGTAAGTCTGGAACACGTAAGCTGACTCAGGCTCTGGGATGCCCAGTTGACAAAACTGGAAAACTTGAAGAAATCAGTTTTCTATAGAACAAGTTTTAAGCACTTGAGCAGGAAACAGAGCTTCAGGCAACCTACAAGCAAACTGTTTAACAAGTGGAATGATGTGTTCCACTTCAGAAGTGGTATGTTGCTGTTTCAGGGTAAAGGCTGTAACTAATTCAAAGGAAGATCCCAGGATCCAAGGAACTGAGAACTGGACACAGGCAGCACTTACATTTTTCTAATCAAATTAAACCTGCTGTCATCTTAAACCTCACAGCAACACGGCCAATGGGCTGCAAGCCAGCACACATGTATGATCTACATGAACACAATGACATGTGAGAAGAAAACTGCAGTCAGTCATTGACCTCTCTTCTTAAACAGCTGCAGTGCAAAAAAAAAACAAAAACAAAACCCACAGGTGGAAAAGAGCCATTTTCCACTTCTGCAAAAAGCCTCAGGGCACTTCAGGTGGACACTGGAAAGGTCCAAAGATCAGACCTGTGCCCATGCCAAAAGGGCAGCCTCAGTCACACCAGCAGCCTCCCAGTTCAATATATCCATCACACTAGGCTTTGGGGACAGAAGAGCCTGTGATTCTTTTATCCACCACTTAATCAATTCAGCTGGTTTTGATTTGCACTGAAAGAGTCCATGAAACCTCACCTCTATCATTACTGACACCAAAGAGTAACACAAACTACAACACGTAACACCCGCACTGACCACACAGAGAGACTACAACTCTCTCTCCAAGAAGCCACAGCACCCAACACTTGGCCCAGCTGATGTGCAGGCCCACCAAACATTCAATAGCAAATAACCCTAGCAATATCTTGTCAAAGCCAGCATTTCTTCAGCTGAAAACCCAGAAAACCCCCATGTATTTATTTTTTTTCAACTGCAGCCTGAGTCACACAAGAGATGTGCACAGAACCCCAGCACACACAAATTCCAAAGGATCAACTGGAACCTGAAAAGCACTGAAAAGCCTCAAGTCCCTGCCCCACAGGGTTCAAGTTGCCTTCTACTGGATCAGTAGAGCCCCGCCTTCCTTCTCAAAGTTCAAATCTGCCCTCAGAGCAGATAAGTGGATGAAGTAGGCTCCTTAACCTAGTTTTTTAAAGGGTTTCCCTTCACATCTGTGACAGTCACTCCTATAACCTTCCCTTTCACTGTTTGCACCGGGTCAGACATTCAATTTTAACTACCCAGCCCCCAGAACACGAGTAAGGTGGACTTGCCTAGACAGCAGCCTCACACCCTCTTCCCAGCTGGCGTAACTGGCCAGGCAAGAAAGGCCTCAATTAGCAGCCTTTGGCTGAGCACTGAAGAGTTGCATGTCCTATATCCATAACTGGAGCAGGAGGCCCCCTTCCAGACACTGAACTGTGGCTTTCCTGATTCTCCTCAGTACTGGAATCAAAGGACATGCTCCTCCTTCCAGTGTGTGCACATCTAGGTATTCCACAGCCTTACAACTGTCTCATATAAATTTACCAGCTTGATGCTCAAATCCAGATTGGATGACTATCCCCATACACTTGCTTACCTAATTACCAAGTACGTGCAGTATTTGAAGCTTAAATTCAAGGACTGCAAACAGGTTCCTACAACATGTAGGCACTATCAGATACAGCAGCGATTCCAAGGATGGATAACAAAGATATTCCAAGCACTGGATTGCATAAGTATTACATTCTAGTCCACACAGAGCACTCAGACTTGTGCCATCTGTCTTAGCAGCAGCTTCGGAGTCCTGCTGTCCTGTTTACCTGAACCCAACTTGTTTTTTAACATACACGAGCAGAAACACACACCCGCTGACTTCATTCTTTTCCTCTTAATTCTGTCTAGCTCACCTTTTGCCCAACAACAGCTTGATCTGGGTTATTCCAAACAGTGTATTTAGTTAACATGATCGATTTGGACTCATCTTTCTACAGTAGGGGAAAGATTCCCCCGAGAAGCATTAAGACATACTTTGGTAGTACCTTCACTCTAGAGCTTGTCTTTCTGTCCCTCATCCCGGTTCCTGGAATTCTGTCCTTTTTACCTCCAAACAGGCTCTGAGGACGTTTACCAGCATAAAAAGCCCAGGTGGCAGATGAGTTCCCAGAAACGCAGCTGCCCTCCCAGCTTTGTCAGTGCAGGGCACCAGGTCTGCATCTATTGTGTCAGCAGCAGTGAAGGGTCAGGCCGGCAGCCCCAGGCAGCTGCAGGATGCTTACCGGTCTGTCTGGAGAACGTGGATGAGGTGTTCCATGGCTTGTATGCCGACCTCCAGCCGGTATTTCTGTTTGGAGAAGACACAAACGGATAATGGTCGAGCCCAAACACCAAACAAAGCCTTTTTAACAGCGCACGGCAAAGGTACTCGAAATTCACGCCGCTACTCAGGAAGTCGGCTGCTTACCTTGGATAATGACTTGAGAGCACGGACAGCATCCCTCCGGTCATCCAGCAAGGTGGACGAAGCCACTCGGTCGCACAGCTTCTGGATCTGGAAGGGTACGTACAACACACGGGCTAAGCCGGCACGGCGGGGCGGCGGGGGAGCCTCCCGACACACAGCCGGGAGAGCCGCTCCTTCCCCGTCCCGGTCAGCAGCTCACGGCCCCGAGCGGGACCGGGCACGCCCGGGCCCGGCACGGGGAGCGGCGCAGCGCCGGGGCGGCCCCGGCCGCGCCGTCCCGGCCCCCCG
>VYZR01128002.1:5503-19009 GCA_013400675.1 Oxylabes madagascariensis
AATTTCTTCATGAAAAAAGAAACGAACTTATTTTTTTTTTTTTTTCCTTAAAGAGGAAATAAATTTGATTTTCTTTTTGAAGTGTTGCCAGTTACTGCAAATTGATAGAGTCCAATATGTTTTCCTAGCCATATTTATCTAGGAAAGTGTCAGCTAATTTGAACTCTGCTTACCATCACCACAGGTTTACAAGCATTTAAAAGCTTGCCTTCAACACACTTCTGCTCTTTTATGAGAGCAAATGAATGTCCCATGGTGACAAAAGCTTCCAATATATTTAAGTTTCTAGCTGGAATGAACTACCTTGCAGTGGTAGCTACTAAGTAGTTAAACAGAATTTTCTCAGTATCTGTACGAGAATATCTGATTTGCCTGTGCATTTTCAAATGTTGCTGTTCTCATTATCTCTCAGGAATGAATATTTGAAGAAAATGATTCTGAGTTTTAGTTCTCCCAGCTGTAAAAAACTCACCATGTCCATAGAGCAAAGACACCAGCCTCTTCCTAGATACAGCAGCTGGTTTTCTGCACCTATCTTTCCAAGTAGAAGTGGTGTGAATGTTCATATGAATTAAATAAAATTTGAAAAACAATTATTTGACTAAGTTTCAGTAATAAAGGGGTTTCCTGTCCTCTGGGCAGTCATTTGCATGGCAGGTCTTGCCCAAGGGAATGCTTCCATTTGGATTGACTGTGAAGAATCTTTTTGACCTCATGGACTCCTGTGAGACCTGACAAACACAATATTAAAAGAAGATCAAGATTAAAAAATTGGTAACACACGTGAAAACTTAATTATAAAATAGTAAGTGACTGTAGAAATAATAAATAGGGAGCGTAACTACTTGAAGTTTAAGTGTGATAACTCTCAGGATTTGCAATGACAGGTAAAAATTCTTTCTGAGAAATCTTGATTACTTGTCAAATTGATCTCATTAATAGAGCCAGATGCAAGGTGATGCATCCAGAATTACACATCTTTTATGAGGATTATCTTTTGGAAGCTAATCGCCCTTAAAACATTCAGGGGTCAGTTTAGATATCTAACAAGGTGAAAATTAGTGGTGTTGGATGATGATTGAAACAAATTGTCCTATATGAAACAAGTCATTCTATAGGTGGCTGGCTGATGTTCCACCATCTCCAGCCCTTGTTCTAGTGGGAGACTTTAACCTGCTGATGTCTCCTGTAAGCTCAACATGGCAGCAAGGAGGCAGTCTAGAAGGTTCCTGGAGTGTGTGGAAGAGAACTTTGTCACACAGCTGGTAAAAAATGAGCCTACAGGGGCAGATGCCCCACTAGACTGTGTTTTACAGACAAGGGAAGTGTTGGTGGGAGATGCGATGTTCAGAGGCTGTCTTGGGCACAGCGACCACGAAATGGAATTTTCAATACTTGGAGAAATTGTGAGGGGGGAGGAGGGGGGCAGTAAACAAAACTCTCTGGACTTCCAGAGGGTGACTTTGGCCTACTGAGGACACTGATTTGGAAAGTCCCTTGGGAAGCAGCCTTCAAAAACAAAGGGGCTCAGGAAGCCTGGATGTACTTCAAGAAAGAAATCTTGAAGGCGCAGGAGCAGGCTGTCCCTATGTGCTGGAAGATGAGCTGGCAGGGAAGAAGACCAGCCTGGCTGAGTAGGGAGCTTTTGGAGGAACTCAGGGGAAAAAAAGAGGGTATATCACCTTAGGAAAAGGAACAGGCAACTCAGGAAGTGTTTAAAGACGTCATGCAGAAAGAAAATTAGGGAGGTGAAACGTCATTTAGAATTTAACCTGCCCACTTCTGTAAAGGATAATAACAAGTTTTATAAATACATTAATAACAGAAGGAGAGCCAAAGGAAACCTCCGTTCTATATTGGGTGTCAGGGGGGCATATAGTCACCAAAGATGAGGAGAAGGCTGAGGTACCTAACATCTTCTTTGCCTCAGTCCTCAGCAGTAACAGGAAGACCTGTTATTGTCAGGACCACTGGCCTCCTGAGCTGGTGGACAGGGACAGGAAGAGGAAAGGATCCCCTGTAATCCAGGAGGGAGCAGTCAGTGACCTGCTGAGCCACTTAGATGTTCACAAGTCCATGGGATCAGATGGAATCCATCCCAGGGGGATGAAGGAGCTGGTGGAAGGACTCTCCAAGATGCTCTCCGTCATATGCCATCGGTCCTGGCCCACTGGAGATGTCCCAGATGACAGGAGGTTGGCCCGTGTGACACCCATCCAGAAGCAGGGCCAGAAGGAGGATCCAGGGAACTACAGACCTGTCAGCCTGGCCTTGGTGCCCAGCAAAGTTATGGAACAGATCACCTTGGGTGTGATCACACAGCACGTACAGGACAGCCAAGGAATGCGATCCAGCCAGCACAGGTTGAGGAAAGGCAGGTCCTGCCTGACCAACCTGATCTCCTTCTATGACCAGGTGACGCACCTGGTGGATGAGGGTCAGGTTGTGGATGTGTCTACCTGGACTTCAACAAAGGCTTCGACACCACCTCCCACAGCACGCTCCTGGAAAATCTAGCAGCCCACTGCTTGGACAGGTGGGACCTTTGCTGGGTTAGGAACTGGCTGGATGGCTGGGCCCAGAGCAACTGAGGAAGATGGGGTTGTTTGGCCTGGAGAAGAGGAGAATTTATTGCTCTCTACAACCACCCGAAAGGAGGGTGTAGCCAGGTGGGCATCAGCCTCTTCTCCCAGTAAGAAAGAACAGGACAAGAGGATGCAGTCTTAAGCTGCACCAGGGGAGGTTAAAGTTGAATATTAGAAGATTTTCTTCACAGAAGAGTTGTTTAGACAATGGAATGGACTGCCCAGGGAAGTGGTGGAGTCACCATCCCTGCAGGTGTTTGAGGAAAGACTGGACGTGGCACTCAGTGCCGTGGTCTAGTGGATATGGTGATGTTGGATCATAGGTTGGGCTCAATGATCTCAAAGGTCTTGTCCAACCTAATTGTTTCTGTGATTCTGTGAAACATGATCCTTGGACGTGTAAAAAAGATAGCACCATATATGTCTTTGGCAATAATGGAACTGACAAAATATTCAGGCTAGTCCTGAGGCTCATGCGCTGGAAAGGGTGTTGGACTGTAAAAAAATGTTCTGAAATCAGAAAAAGGTGATTCAGTCCTAACAGTTTTTTCTTCTAATGTGAGATTAAAAAAACTTCATTTGGTGTTTAGCCAAGAAAGAGATAATTGATGTTGGATTGATAAAAGTCTAGGGAAAAGCAAATTGAAAAATCAAAGGGGCCTCCTTTCAAGTAGGAAAAAATGTCAATATCAAGTAGCTGGAAGTTGATTCCAAACAAATTTGGACTCGAGTTAAGACACATGTTTTAACACTAATTAACCAATGGAAAAATCTCACTGATGAAGGTATTAATCATCCTTGAGGATATAAAATCATTCATTGCGTTGTCTAGAACAACTGAGTTTCTGAATTAACAAAGTCCTACGGCCTCTGTTTTGTAGGCTGGAAAATAAGGCCTAGAGGAATCGCTTTATCACAAAATTCTGTGAATGCTTAGAATAGGGAATATTTCATTCAGTTAAATTCCCTCTTGTATTTAAAGCATCCATAGTTGTCTGAAGAGATAAGCAAAGCCTGCTGTCTTGGCAGCTGTGAGATCAGCATCTGAAATTTCAAGATAGTTCCTTCCATGATACTGCACTCTGTCCTTTAATGTATCTTTTTATTATGACACAAAAATGGTGGCTGCACAAGGGCATTTTGGCTGGGGATTTAGGAATGGAAATGGTTTCATGAGTCATGCTGAAGCCAGATAAATTTTTCAGCTCTGTATAGTTTTACTTTGATGTTAGCTTGTTGACTTCCATGTTTTCCAAATAAATACCTGTGATGTTGAATGAAAAAACATTCTGTATTTTCTGTCATTTTCAAAAAATGATGCCTTGCCTTGATCTCTCTTAACAGCAACATTTGCTGCTTGAGGTGCTGGAAAATGCTGTCAAGTTTTCTGGTTTGCTTAGGCGCTGCTTCATTTTCCTCAAAGTCAGTATGTTTTCTGAAATGGCCTGTAGTTACTACTTATCCTCCAAGTATTAATTGCTCCTTAGTGAAGGAGCAATCTAATCCATAGTGCTCTATGGTGCACAGGAATGACCTTGAAGATTTGCTGAGTTGGTAAAAGTATAGAAAAGTCCCACTGCACTGTTTTTTCCATTGGCTTTGTTTTTTAATCCTTATGAAATCCAGTGCAGAAGATGAACTGGGTAAAGCGTTGCTGGCGGCAGCCTCTTTATCACAGTTAAGTGATACTGAGGCAGTGGTGCAATTTTTGTAAAGAGACAGACCCTTTTCATGTACTGTTTGCTCATGACTAAGTTTTATCCTTAAAACCATTTTTCCCCTCATAATCAAAAAAAAACCCCGAAGCAAAAAACTAGTGGAACATTTTTGCTGATACATGGAGTCCTTTGTGGAAAAAGAATGGCTATACCTACTGCCAGACAATTCTTTTGTCTTTAGCTCTTTCCAGATTAGGTTATTTGGGTAACTTGTTAACAGCAGATCCCAGCCTACTGAGAAGCAGAAGACTGTTGTTAAGCGTTTATTATTCACAGATAAAATGAGGTAGTGGGAAATTCTTGGTGGGATAAACAACGTTGATGTCACTGCTTTCATTACAAACAGCTGGGGTTTAATCAGATAATTCAGAGGCACCAGAGTTAAACCCATGTACTAAGTGATTTTGAAAAATCCCACTCTGCAGAGTTCACTTTGAAGATGGAGAAAGCCAGTGAGACAGCAGTAGAAGAGATCAGGATTTTGTTTTCCATTGTGTCCTACCTGTGTACAGACTACATCGCGGGTCTGCTACCGCCAAAGTTGCTTTATCTGAAACAGACTTTGGCATGTTACCTCACCAGGAGTCAATGTGGGTTTTTGTAAAGGTGAAGCTGAGTGATGTGGTGGATGGGTTGCAAGGAGGAAAGAGCCCTTTAGGTGTAACTAGAAGAGCCAGTGCCTCAGGTGGGGTCCAAAGAAAGGGAAATCCTGGAGGGTGAGGCTGCCTGTGGGGTGAAGGCCTATGGCTGCCTCCTGGCTCCCTGGTTTCTGGTGTCATTTTGCCCTTTGAGGCAGGAGCAACCTGTGGGAAGTGGGCCCCCCCAGCCGGGACCTGGTCTGAAGCCGTCTTTTGGCTCAGTGGGCACCCTTGTATCTCCTGTGAGCTTGTTTCAAGTTCACACCAGTTGTAAACTATTGAATCTTCAGTTGCCCACTGCAGATTGGAATTACAGCTGCCTTTGCCCTGCTGAGGATTTACAGCTGCCTTTTCCCCAATGAAAGGCTAAAAAGCAATCATGGCTCTGCTGATGGTTCTGGCAGTGTTGCTGTGTCAGGGTTTCCTCAGGCTCTGTCACAGTTAAAGTCTTGGACTCTCATTCTGAACACTGAGAGTGTTAATTGTCTTTTGAGTTTCATTCCTCTTTTTCTTTCCAGGCAACCCTTTTCTTCTCTGTGCCAACTAGTATAAAATATAGACAAACAAGGGAAGCTGTTATTTGAGTGTTGCTCTACATCCACTCAGAGACACAAAGTGGGGGAAAGGGAATTGGGGTTTGTATGTCCAGTATCACAATTACTGTGTGACTGAGTTAATCTTAATCCTCAAGGAAACGAAAGTTTTTAGGATTGCTGTTTTTATTATTGTGTTCCATGAAAGCTGTTTTTAGATGAATCTTGGCAGAGTTTGGCGGAGCTGAGCAGTTCAGAAACAGACAGGCACCTGAGCTCTCCCAAACCTGTAACAAGGTGTGGCTCCTCTGCTCCCAGTAGCTGCACATACTCTCAACTGACCTATTTCGCATTTTGAATTGGGCTCTTGGCACAACAGAGAAGTGACTGATGCTGTATTGTAAAGCAGGGCCAACATAAGCATTATATATGGGATTTTTTAAGTTAGCTTGGCAGTTTAAACACTAATTGGGGGTGCAGGATCAGCTTACTCTTCTTCATGAAGGCAGCCTATGTGGAATGGGATGCTAATTCCTTACTGCTGCTACGGTAACAACTTCATGTGAAGTAGGTGAATTTATTTTTATGTGTAGTCTAGAGGCTGCTGCTCACTCCGTTTTAATAGGTTTTTAAATATTCAGTGTACAACAGAACAGCTTTAACTGAGCAAAGAAACCACCCTCCCAGCTCTAGAAGGGGAAAGCATTTAGGAGGGAAGAGTAATGTTTTAGTGTCTTAGGCAGAAAAGAGTATTGAACCCTCTCAGGCAGGTTTTCAAACACACAGCAGTTGGGTGAAAAAGAGACTGAATGCAGGCTTCTTTCCTTTTGCTGCTTGTTAAGGAAAGAATTATACCATACTCTTGTCCATGAGAATATGCTTTTAGGAGGTTCCAAGCTTTTAGTCCTAAGCCAAAAAGAGTTGCCCTGACAGTGCCAACAAAGGTGCTAGTGCAGAAGAATGTAAAACATTTGTGCCATGAATGTCCAGTAAGAAGTGGTCAGAGTATGGCTGTCTGTGTTGGAGGAGAATGGAAGGAAAAAACCCCAAGTGTATGATTCCGAATTCTGTAGGACTTGTCCATTCAACTTGCTTTTTCCGGAACTTCTGCTTAGTAGGTTCCTGATTGGGGTTAGAACTTCATGAAATGCAGACACTGCTCTTCAAAGGAAAAGCATTTTGCCAAAAAGTGAAGGCATCATAGTATTGGCTGTGTACTCTACCCCATTTTCATGGAGGAGTAAACCATCCTAGATTGGGGTGAGACTGCACAGTTAAAAATTAAGAACTACTTGGCAGCTTACATTATAGAAACTTCTCAAGATCTTTATGTTTAGCAGGTTTTGATATTGGTGTTTGCAGCTATGCTGATGACCATGTTCTTTCTAGGAGCTGCAGCTCTTTAGAAAAATTATTATCTTGCAAAGAATTTTGATGTTTCAGAATGAAGTTATAATTAAAACATGAAGTGAAACCATAGGAAAATAGCATAAAATGAAAATGCAAGTATTCCCCACCTGAAATGGTAAATTTAAAATGTGGTTTTCCTGAAAACTGAATTTAGAGTTTCTTTCATCTGTCATTGATGAAGTTTCAAATTAGTTTTCCTGAGGTGAATACTGGGCAATATTTGCGTTGATTCCATAAATTTCACTGGAATATTCCTCACCAATTATCTGAAATATTTGCTGAGAATTGTCATGTCCCTGTAAGGGAAAAAAACATCCATTAACAAACTTCTAAGAGGCATATTACTTATAGAAAATTTTTGGTTGTCCCAGGTTCAGAGGATGTGGGAGAATAGGCAAAGAAGTCCAGCAGAGAAAAATTTACTGCTGGCATTTTGTGGGCCACATCAGATTAAAATATGAATTTTATCTCATCTTCAACAACAGCCCAAAGATGTTGAAGAATGTTTCTCAGTATGCTTCTTGTTTCACATTTCATGAAGCAGCAATTCAAAACTCTCATTGATTCTGCTCTGGAAAGTCTTTTCTGGTGAGGAACACTCTAGGGATTACGCTGGGTCTGTTGAGCTTCAGGTGCTTTGTGTGTTCTTACAATGACTCCATTAGTGGAAAGCTCCTGAAAATCTAATGCCAGCCCAGGGCTTTACTGAACATTGCTGCAGTGGCTGGGGACCATGAGAGAGACACATGCCCTGCAGGCAGCTTCATACTTAAATGACAGTCTAAAGCAGACTCTGGGGAAAGAAGGAAGTTCCAAGTCTCCATGCTTCCTTTACTCCACCTTGATAAACTTGATTCGGACTGTGTGGTCAAGTCAAGAAAGAGTTAAAATATGCTGGTCTGGAATGTGGTGAGCAGCAGGAAGTAACACCTACCTATTGTGAACTCACAAATTCATTCAAGACTACCTTCCTTTTCAGACCAGTCTGGAACAGTAGCTTAAGTAGACATTTAGGCAAGCAACTAAAAACAATAATTAGAAGTTAGACACAAATAGTTACATGTGTTACTTTTAAGTAAATTTGTAGGCACAGCAGGTGATGTGTGCAATGGTTGATAGGAAAGAGTGTAACATGATTGGTTATAGAAATGTGTATTTGAGAAATAGGCACAGACTTCAGTAAATAAAAACAAATGCAAGTGATGTCATAAGAATTCTCTGAAGGCTTCTGTTTAACATGCACAGTTATTACTGCCAGTCAGTATTATCACTCTCTTGGCAAATTTTTCCTGATTTTACAGCTGTGGTACATTTTTCTTCTTAAAAGAACAGTGCTGCTGGAGTGACCAGCATCCTTAGAAAGGAAAAGATACTAGACCAGCAAAGCAACAAATAGGCTTTAAACTTTGTAAATAGGAGTGTTTTTGCACACAGACATTGCTACTGATCTTATCTTTAGCTTAAAAATAGATTATTTGGAAAATAAAATGGGTTAGAATGTAGTCTTTGTTGTAGCAGTAGTTTACCAAGCTAGAAATTTCCAAGTCTACTATATACTCAAAATACTTCTATAATCCAAATGCTTTTGTAAAACAGGGACTCAGCAGTGACCTTAGAAAATAAAGGTAGTTCCTTTGGTTCAGGAGAAGTGTGCTTTGCAAACCTGATCTAACTGCATCATTAAAACAGTGACTCCCAGGGAAGAGATCCTGTTGGCAGGGAATTTATCTAATTACTCACTGTAGTGTGATAAATTGTGTTATCTTTCTAATATGTACTGTAAATACCTTGGGAGAGATGTGTGGTATTTGCATATATTACAGTTTTATCTCATTGACATTTGATAAATAATAAAAATGCCATGATCATCAGAGTCAGCAAATAGTTTCATCCTGGGAACAGCTTAGTATCAGGTGCAATTACTGGCTAATTCGTAAGCCAACAGTTCTGGAGAAATGGCTACCTCCAGTGGATTATTTCAGAATTTGGTATGCAGTGTTGTCAAGGGACTTACACTGTAAGGCTGCTATTTCTTGGGGAAAGTATCTGTTGATTGGCTTTATCTTAGCAGGAACTTGAAAGGCTGTGTTGTCTGATGCATAATTAATCTGAAAGCAAAGGTCACTGAAAAGCTATAGCATTTAACAGATAGTGCTGGCCAGTATTTGTAAAATTTTTTATTTCTTGCCTTGAAATATTTTAAAAATCTAAACCATGGCATTTACGTACATAATAGAACTGGCAGCTATTTAGGCAACTCTTATACAAATTTTCATAAATATTCACTTGACAGCTGAACATTTCTACCTCAAGTGTACATTTTTCATAGAAAACGACACTGCTGCCAGTTTCATTCTGAAGTCTGTCAAGGAAAGGGTACTTTGCTGTTGATGTTTTCACTGGATTTTCAGGTGTTGCTGTAACTTTTTCCTCCTTTGTTTTATACCATCTATCTTGTCTTTGGCCAAAAGAAAGGAGAGCAGGCACACACTGCTTGTAGGCATTTTTGAAATGGTACAGGAAAGTCTCATGTGGAGTACCTGACTACCTTTGGAGAACTTAGCTGCATCCTGAGGAAGACAAGTGAGGAATCCAGAGACTATAAGTCAGAGCATGATTGCACATGTCTAAATGTGATTCAGTTGGGTTTATGAAATGGAAATATAAAAGACAACACTGACGGAGTGTTTATATGTATAAACATATTGAAGAAAGATCCCCTTGAGACAACAGTGCTCTTCAGCCATTGCTGTTCCCAACCCTGAGCAGAGCCCTGGCCTGCGCTTGAGCCTTGCAGTAGGGGGGAAGTTCTGCAGGTGGGCAGTGAGGCCCTTTGCTGTAGACACAGGCTACAGACTTCTGCTTTTGTCTCTAGCAATTACTTTAGGCTGCAGAGAAATGCCCTAGTTGCAGTAGATGGTGGGGTTTAAGTGCAGGGTGCAGGGACAGAGGTAATTGCCATTCCCCTAAGTCTCTCACTCCAGTCAACGTGAAGCTCTCTGAGAGTTGCTCTGTCAAGGCCAACATTCAGGCTCAGGACGGAGTTACAACAGTTCTGCCTGTCTCTGTTTGTGCTCTTAGCCCAGGGAAAATGCAAGGGAAGTTAATTTAATGAAGTGTGTCTCAGCAGGGTTGCCTTACCTTTGTCTTTTCCCCAATATTAGAGCATGTCCATCAGCTATTTTTAGTGCTCATAGGACCCAGCTAACTTAGTTGCATGTTCAAGCCCTAAGGTGTCACCTCTGGAAAATATAGGGGGAAATATAATTCTTTCATGAGTAATAAAACACAGAAATATAAATGTTTGATGCCAAAAACTTGACATTTTAATTTTGGTTTTAACAGGAAAAGCTAAGAAACTACTGGATGTACTTTGTAATAGCTATATTTTAAAAAATTGTGAAAGTTTCAAAAGTCTGACATCTCTAAATACTGTTTTCAGNCTAGAAACTGCGTGGTAAGACCTGTGAGATCTGCCTTGGAGCTGATAGCACATATCCTTTGTGTAGGATAATCTTGAGGCCTCCACAGTGCTTCAGAAAAGATGGAATTCAGCCTGTCCTTCTGTAAGGGAGTGTTCTGAGGTGCAGGAAAAAGGGGAGCCCAATTGGATTACATGATAATTTGTCTTGGTTTCCTCTTGCCTTTCCTACTGTAAGAGATCTAAATACAACAGTGATCAGATGATTTGTTTCTTTGCATATTTTGCAGTAGAATAAATGTAAAAACATTCTATAAATATGAATTATGCTCATCAAAAATAATGATGAAAGTAATTTTTTGTATTGGATGAGCAAGCAGCTGGAGGGCTGTGGGCAAAAAATACCGTATATTATTGTATATTATGCCTGCATTGCAGAGACAGGAAAGAATTTATTTAGCTTTAGCAGAAAAATCAGAAGTGATAATTACATCTGTGTGTTTATCAAACATCTGCAAATTTTTCCATTTTGGTGAACACAGCTAGTGCCTCCCACTGGTTATTTGTAACCATCCCTCTGAATCAGTGTCATGAAGAGCAGAGATTTTTAGAGCAGAAGAATGCAGTTTGCTATTGTGGAAATAACAGAGTCACATGCTGCCTGATGAAATGTCAACCATAAGGTTCTTAAGTCTGAAAAATTGTGCAAAAACAGTACTGTAATAAAAAAAACCCAAAACCAAACCAAGCAAAAAACCAAAAAAGTATCTGAAAACATTACATGTCACGCTTTTGTGAATAGATTGAGTGTATTTTTTACAAGTTGGTGTGGAAGTAAAATTACTGTTAAATATGACTTTCATGACGAGTTAAACTTTCTTCAGAGGTTGTTTTCTATGCAAGTGCAAAGTATAGTTAAAGCTATGTAAATACACTAGATTTTCTTTTTCAAAGCCTTTTTTCTCTTTGTGTAAAAGAAGTTGGTGCGTTTTCCATAATTAGATATAGTACAATTACTCTTTCATATTTGATTTTAAAATGGTCAGGAGATAAGGAAACATTAAATACAAATTTGAGAGATTTAGGTAATGTAAATAACAATGTAAAAATATATTTAAACCTCTCTACCCACCCCAAAAAAAGTCATCAAGTGCCCTACTATAAAACATAAGGATGTGAAATTCTGAAACTTTTAGCCAAGTTAGAGACTATGTTGCATCAGCACCTGTCACACACAGTGAACACATTCTGCATCTGGAATGTTTCATGTAGGATGGATTATCAGATTTCTTAATTTTGAAACTTCAATTTCTTCTATATGTGTACTTGTCAGACAGGAATTTGTATAAAGATTGAAGTAAATAATTAATCTACCATTTCAGAACAAATTATCAAGTTTTAAAAGATTAAAACCAGATAGGGGGTCCATCAATTTAAATATGCTCAGCATGGCAGGCCATTTAGTTTCTCAGAATAAATAGGTGAAGTGAGGTTAATTACCATCTTAAAGTCTTGATTTCCTATACATTGTGAAGGAGAAGGTATATATGAAGGTAGAAATAAGATTTGATTTTGATAATATTTTCCTTGGAATCAATTCAAGCTGACAGCTTTAAGATCCCAGTTCTGGGAAATGCTGAGCACCTGCAACTGTGAACAATCAGCAGCAGCCAGGAGTGTTTTCCTTTCAGGAGGTCAAGCCCTCTGGGACTAGGCTTGCTCAGTGGTGAAGAAAGATGCATGAATGGGTTGAGAGAGTATGCACATGATGCAAAACCATTTAAGAGGTAGGTATGGGTCATGTTGGGTATTATTACATAAGTATGCATAGTTGTTTACTTTTTGAGAAAATGCAGGCACAAATACAGTTTGTTAGGTGAGCAGAAGCTTCCCAAGAAAATAACTGTACATTTTCATAAAACTATGAGGTATTTTCTTCATTTGAAATGTGTAGAAATGTGATATTTACCTTATGTAAAGCATTTGTGACTTTCTTCTCTATTCTGAATGCTTCATGATCACCCCATAGGCAATGGGGATGATTTGCTCATGGCAACATCTCACAAGTAGATAGGAGTCTCAGGGTGATGGTATAGGATAGGAGGAAGAAACCTAGTGTTTTTCAGGCAAATACTTTAGTTTCTAATAAAACAATCACTGCTACAAGCTGTGACAATCCAGTGATGCCTTCTAGAAGCTGGTACAGAATATTCTGGTGGAAAAACAATTCACTGCCCATGGCACACAGACTCTAGCAAATGAATCACCACTGAAAGCCTGTGTTTAACAGAGTAGCTATCTAAGTTGATGTTAATAGCAGGCATCCAGGCCTTTAAGGCTCTTAAATCCACTTCAGTGGATATTGATTTGGATAATAAGAAATATTTCCTTAGGGAAACACTTGATAAAAGAGCTTAAAGCAAGGGGAAGTGATTTTGCATGGCAGTGAATGTGAAGAAAGAGAATATTTAGCCAAACAGCAATCTCTGTGATCAGCTGTGTTTCTGACTTTCTGTGCTGCGGTATCTGAAGTGTTTGGGTACCTCCCCTGGAGCCTGGAAGCACTGTTACTCTCAGGGTGATTCTGCCCTTGACAGGAGGAAATCTGCTGCTGTTTGTGTGTGAGCTTCCTGAGCTCACCTGGGAGAACAAGCAGGGCATGTTAGCCCGTGTATAAACCCAGGGCTGCAAAGGCTGCTTTCCAGAAGGGCTCTGCCTCTGTGAGTGGGGACTGCGAGGGTGCTGCTCTGCAGGGGAGTAACATGCCCAGAGCCAGGAGCTCTGTGCCAGGTTCCTCCAGCACCCCTAGACCTTAAAGTCTGAAGGTCCAGTCTGCCACTGCTCTGATGATGTGGCTAAAATTAGGAATCGTTATGGACAGACCTTGCCCCAAGTTTAGACTTGTTCAGCAGCCCAGATTCTGCCACATCAGCCATCGGGATTGGGTTCATTGCATGCTGCATTTATGCCAGAATACTGGGATAGCAAGCATGTTTGAAATGTGTGCTGAGGGGAGAGGTACTAGCAAAGGGAGAGGAAGACAAGACACCGGTGACAGACTTTTCTTATGAAAAAGAATGACTTCTCAAGTTATCATGCATGTTTATTTGGACTTCCATTTTTCAGATGCAAGATGAGCACTGCCTCCGAGGCCTGTGCAGTCTTCCCTATGCTGCTGGAACAAGGCAACGATCCATTTCA
>VYZR01128020.1:0-24887 GCA_013400675.1 Oxylabes madagascariensis
GGCCTGCGGGGCCCGCCCGTCCCCATGGCAACACCGCTCCTCGGCGTCGGGAGAGCGCCCCGCCCCTTCCGCGATGTCCAATCGCCGTCACGCAGGGGCGGGAATCCAGGTTTCTATTGGACAGTACTTACGTTAATCAACGCCCGCCGGGTCCCGTGGACTCCCGAGGCCTGCCGCGCGCGCAGCGGCACCGCCCCCGACGTTGCCGACCATTGATTGGTCGCTGAGGGGGCGGGGCTTACCCGCTTCCGTCTCGGGTTGGGCGAGCGCGACGTCAGTCAGGGCGGGGCGGGGCTGGCGGGGCGGTCGAACGGCGCTGCCGCTGCCGGCGGGGCCTGGGGCGGTTTGTGGGCTCCGTGCCCGCCGTGCTCCAGGCAGCCCAGCCCAGCCCAGCGCAGGCCGGCGCTGGCCGAGGAGCTCCCGTCCGGCCTCCCTCCTCTCCCAAGAGGCCGGGGCCAGGCAAGGCTCCCTTCCCTGCCGCCCTCTCCCAGCCGGGGCAGGCCGTGCTGCGCCCGCCGGCTCCTCCGTTGCCGTTCCGGGAGAAATGATGGGCGAGACTCTGCATTGTAGGGTCCTGGAAACACCTGGCACCTGCCAAACTACGGACCAGGTTAGTGCCTGGGAGGATCCTATCGAGCCAAGCAGCTCCCTGAACTCTAAAGGGAAGAGCGAAGGGCAGAGACAAAGCTCCGCAAGCCACGTTGGGTACGGTCACAGCGGTCACTCGCTGTAACACCCGGGTGCAAAACGTCCTCCAGGCAGGGTGTGCTGCAAAGTCATTAGCAAACATCATCTGGTCTGTTTCCTTGCTGAACCGTGGGATCAAATGCATCTCTGTCGTTTCTGACAAACTGTGCTAAACCTGTTATTAAAAGGGGTGGAGATTTAAAGTGAAACACCGAGCTGGGAGGTGCTGAAGACAGTGAGTCGAGTTCCTGCTTATGTTATTCCTCATTGACCTTCTTAATTCAAGACCTTAGTTTATTTCCACGTCACTAGTGAGATAAAGAAATAGAGAGTTGCTTTTATTGAATCAAGTTTGTACGGGGAGGGGGGAAAGACAGGAACAGCTCTTCTGTGCTGCCACAATGCTTATTGCACAGAATGTAGTGTAGGTCAACAAGAAATTAGTTGCTATTGCAAAATGCAGGGGTTTTAGTTGATATACTTTGGATAACCTAGAAAATCACCTATTTGTTTAAAAAAATCCCAAACACGTGCTTGAATGTTTATTCACGCTCTTGACTGCAACAACCATGAAGAAGCAACTCTGAACTCTCCTGGTATGTGATAGTGAGAAATCATTCCCTGATAACTACAAAATTCTGACTCTGATCAGGTTTTGGTCTGGGTTATTAGCTGGATCATGTGGCACAGTCCTGCTTTTCTCTGTCATATGTTTAATAATGAATGCTGGGAAGATGTAAGCATCATTAGCTTTGTGGTGTTCTGACTGAGACAATGACATCTTCTGGAGCATAAATTGTCCTGTTTGAGTTGAATTTGTGTATGCTTATAAAATTTGTCTTAAAGAAAAAAATTACCTTTGATTTTTAAATTTTAGATGAGCCTGAGAACACTTATAGCAACATCTCATAACTGGGAGTCAGAGGCACAAAGCTGCTTCTGAGCACGTGAGAGACAAGCAGCCTCTCAAACTTCTCTAACTGAAGTTAATTTCACTCCAGATTTTGATTTTAGAACCTCAATTTTTTTCTGTCTCCTTTTTCTACTCAGTTTTCCTGACTTTGATTTATAGTTTTACCTTGTGTTTTGTAGAAATTGTTTTTTCATTTGTTTATACTGATGGCTTTACAATTCCAGAAGCAGCTGAGATCTTGCTATTATCCAGAAGTATTTCAGAGAGTGAAATACAGTTCTTGTTGCTGCCATTGCTCAGTTAACAGTGATGATTAAATCCCATAAATATTCTCTTGCCCTTGACAGGAAAAGCCTTGAAGGTGGGTTGATGGGAATCATTCCCTTTCTGTTGATATTTGTAACTAAAATCAGGCTGTAAAGTGCTGAATGCATACAGAAAGCCGTACTGGTCTTCCATTCAAGCAGAGCAAATGCAATCACCAGTGCTCTCACCCTTTGAAGGGTTGGAGCACTTAAAAAGAACCAGATGATTCGTAGATGGATTCGGCCCCAGTGTTAGGAAAGGGCAGGTGGCACTTCATCCCATTTCTGAAAATCAAACCCATTTTGTTCAATTCAACCCCCTCCAATTCCTCAGTCAGTGCTGTCTTGGGGTAAGTGTGATCACTGGTGAGGAAAAGAAAGAGCCAGAATAGACCCTGGTGATAAAATCCCACTTTGGAAAGCCAGAATATTTGTTGTGTTTATGAGAGGCATTTTGGGGGGAAAATATGTGAGAAAAAAAGCTCTGGTGAAAGTGGTGAGAAGTTTGACTTAATTTTTGAGGTCACTTCACTTGTGCGTATTTGGGTGCAGCAGAGAATGGAAGAAACTCTGCCTTATGAGAGGCATAAAACCCAGTGCCTATCTCTTGGCCAGTGTTGCTGATTTTCCAGTAAGCTCTGTGCTGCACGGAGGTGTAGAACTCTAATGGTTTGTTGTATGCCATTAAAAGGTATTGTACACTCATAAAAGAATGACATTTTGATCAATGCTGTTAAAAGAATTACTGTCTTGACACAGAAAAGCTTTCCTGCTGCAAGTTTAAAAATATGCCTTTAAAAGCTTTTTATTGAATACCTTTGCATCCCTCAGAAATGTGCTATTTTGGCACAGGGCTGCTCTGAAGTAACTCCACATTGTAACCTGAATGCAAGACCTCATGTTTACCATCAGCAGGGTGCGAGGTGAGGCAGGTGTGTTCACTTACCTACTGTCATGGGGACAAAGGAAAAGCACCTAGAGCTGCTTGTATGCAGGCTAAAAATACAACTCCTCGTTTTTAGAGTCCCAAATCACTTGAAAGCTATTTGTTTGTTTTGACATTGATTCCTCTCCGTCCCTCCAGCTTTCTTTTGAGTGTCCCTTTGGACTTTGAAGCGATGCATTGATGTTGGAAGGAGGCAGGTGGCAGGTAGGGAAACTACAAATCTCTCCACTGCAGCTGGGTCCTGGCTCATGGGCAGGTGGGCTCTGCTGGGAGAAACTTTGCTTGGAGGTGTATAAGCTGGTCCTGTGGTATAAAACTTCCTGTGGCAGAAATCTCCCCTTAGCGTGGTTAAAAGATCTTGTGTCAGAGCTCTTGATTAATCACAGCTGCTGAAGAAGTGTTGTACCACCTTATGGTGGCCAGAATCACAGCTGCACTGTTCAACACGGATGACAGGTGCTGTCAGGTGGGAACCTGAGGAGCCCAGGCAGGGAATTGGGAGGTAGGGCTGTAATTCCTCAGCTGTCACGCTCTTATGTGTCCTTGTGCGCTTTGTATGTGTTTCTTGAGCTTTTGTGTTTCAAGCTTTCAGCTGTTTATATAAAGCATTTCAGCCTTTATACAAAGGTAGAGGGATAAACTGAAAGAGCCAAGAATGGTGAGATGGGTTTTGATGTAAAGAGATCCAGGATAAATTGTTCTCCAGGCTTTTTCTTCCTCTCCTTTCTATATATTCATGACCAGACCAAGGCAGCAGATGTTCTGGGTGCAGTTGGTACGGCCATGCCCTGTCATGGATTGTCACCCGCTGGGGGATTGCAGAATGCTTGCTAAGAGGTTTTATGACAGGTGAGTGAGGTCACAGCATTACCTGGCACTTCTACGCCTCAGGTGAAAAAAGCATGTAGCAGTGGGATTTAACTGCTGAAGAAAGCAAGATGTTCAGTTTCACCATGTGTGAGTAGCTCCTGTCAAGTTCATAAATATTAATGCTCTGCATATTCTGCAAAGACAAGGTATGAAAGGAAGAAGCAGGATGCTTGTATTTGGCAAATGAGGATATTGCTCAGGGAACTGTGAGTAGAATTGGCATCTGTCTCACTTGCTTCCTAACTGTCTCTCAGATACCTGAGTTTTGTCCATTTTGACCTTCAAGGAAGGCATGAGGTGCCCAAATACTTCCTTACTTCTGTTTCAATCAAACTTTTGGCAGCTGTCTAGGGGAGTGGTTGGTTTGGGTTTTTTTAATTGTGTGAGTTTCTGTCACCAGCTGCCATCAACTGTTTTCTGAAGCCTCACTTGTGTAGTTTTAGCTTTGGAGGAAATATGAAAGCAAAATTATCTCCATGGCCCTATTTACTCACAGTATCTCCCTCGAAGCTCCCTACAAATGTTTTTCTACAGTGACCTTTCAGAGTACCTGCTTTCAGGAGAGGCTGCCAGCCTGGAAGTGGGGCTTAGGCATATTTTCTTACATTTAGCTATATTAAAAATGGTGATCTTTGCTCCAGTCTTCTTTGTCTGGCAAACTAAATTGCTTTCTACCACTGATCCTTGTTTTCATCGTTCTAATCGTAAATTTGTTCAGTAATCATCTTGTGCTTTTTTTTCAGAGCATAGACAAAACTGCTGCATAACATAGGGTCAAGCTCTTGAGGGTGGGATAAAGGAAACTGTTCTCTTTTGTGTTGATATTTAATTGCTATAAGCTGGAAACATTTATTTAGTATTTGGCCTTATCTGCAATTACATTCTGAGGCCTATCAGTCTCTAGCCCACTTGATGTGTCATGTTGATTTTGATTTTCTTAATCAAATGTCATTTTGCATCAAGTCAACTGCCATACAAAACCTGCTGTATCTGTGCTATTAATTGGCAATAAGCATTTAATTAAAAACCACACTAGTGCAAGAATATATTTTCTGAAAATTCATATCACTTATGGTGTAGTATCCTCTCCATTTTTTTCTAGCCAGAGCCTTGTATTGGCCATTCTGTTGCTTTGCCATCAGTGTCACACAGACAAGAATGTAGCTACTCATGTCACCAAATCTGAAAAATAAAAATAAACACAACACCGCCTCAACAAAACCACCATCCCTGTTACTGTTTCTCTCTGTCCTCTCAAATAACCTGTTTTCCAAAGAATACCAAAAATTAGTATTAATGGTCCAGACAGCTCCTCAGACAAGCTCTTTCTTCTCATCACCATGGAAATTGAAACCTAGATCTTAACTCTTTCCCATTTGACCTACTTCAAGCCACTCACTCAAGACATAACTGTCCTCGGAGAGTCATCTGTCTTCCTGTGGGACTTGCAGGAATCCTTTCCAGAGGTTCCTAGAGGTCCCCTGCTCATCCAGCCACAACAACAGCGCTAGAGGTGGTTGTGACTCGTCGCTGATTTGGGCAGCTGGGATGTGGGTCAGAAGCTGACGGTCTAAATCTCTTTCTGTTATTATTTCAGGTGAATTACATGGCTATGGTTTGGAATTGATTAAAATTTGATGTTAGTCTTTGCAGCTGTAAAATAAATTCAACAAACTTTTACAACTAACCCCAAATCTATAGAAATTGATTCTGCTAGTGCAGTTTTGTCACCAAGCCATCCAGCACAGATGCCAGTTGTGTGATGTGATCATAGAGTTCTTGGATGTTGGATGGATTGAGTTGCTTTAAGAACTGGTGGGAGCACATCTTTGGGCAGCAAAGCAGCAGGGAATCCACTTTTTTATATAATGACCTTCAAAATCAAACCTCTGTGTTGTCTCATGTTTTTGGCTGACTTCCTGTGGGCATGGGTAAATCAGGTCAGTTTGCTCACTTGATGTGCATGGACAAGTATGAGGACTATGAAATGAGAGCAATAACAGAAGGGTGTATATTACAGTGAGAGGAGTAAAGGGTAACATAGAGGAAAGTGGTGCCCTTTTGTGGAAATATTTATGAAAAAATTGATAACTGGAAAATAAGATGTGTGATTGATACCTGTGGAAAGTCTTGGGAATACACAGATCAATAAAATCAGTAAGATGAGACCAGGAAGGTGTGTTTTGTTACTTGCTGGAGTCATGAGAAACACTTTTGTACTTGTGAAAAGAGCATGTTCTGAATGCTGGAAATAAAATTGAAGTTTTGGGGAGTAAATCAGCGGGTAACTCAAAGTGAGGTTTGTTTTTAAGTCTGGAACTTGGGTTGCAGTATATTTTCTTGTTCTGGGCCTCGCTCGAGGAACAGTGTGCATGGAGCTGAGGGAGTAACTCCTACTGAAAAGAGCTGGGGCTTGTTCTGCTGTCCTCGTGTTTTTAGCAGGGCAGGTTGCAGGATGTTTTCTTTGTAGCTCTGGTGTTTGGGCTATAGGGATTTCAAATCTTTCAGAGAAAAAATAGCTTCAAATTCAGCTCTGAGTCTGATATTTGTTTTATTAGTGGAAATCTTTGTCTCATGTGTTTTCCCAGTTCTAGATAACCTTTTCTTGTCATCTAAGAAATTAATTTCTTTGTTGGACTCATTGCAAGTAAACTTGATAGCAGGATTGCTGTTATTGAGGCAGCTTACACAGTGATTTGCTAAGTACAGCCTCTTCATATAATGTGAAGAAGAAGTCGATTTATTGACCACCATTGGGATTTCAGGAACTGTTGAACTACCTGGTTTTTATCCTTCTCTCATAAAATTTGCTATTAAATGTCTTTTTTTCTGTTACCCTCTTGAAAAGGGTTCTCTTTGAAATGCGGTTGTACAAGAGCAGCAATCCTACTTGTTTCTGTGTGTAGAGTTTGGCTTTTTAATGAAATGTCTACAGGGTCACGTAAAGTATCTTGACATCAGATTCTTGAAGGTTTTCATAAAATACTTTGCTATGCCAGGAGGACACTCACGCTTCTCAGCTGTGACAACTGCCTCTGTGGATGTGGTGGCAGCCCTTGGCATGGAGCAAAACACTGCAGAAAGACCAGCTCTGCTCTTAGCACAAGACTGCGCTTGTTGCAGTACATGTCCTCTGTCAAATATTGTCTGCTGCTTCTCTGGAATGCTAAGGAATTAATAAATGTATAATTTGATTCGTTTGTGCTATTTACTGTATATTCATAATAGATTTTTACAACATTCTGCAAGCTCTTCTCTAAGGTGTATGTTAAGAAGGAAAACTGTTGTCTCTGGTAATCTGTAAAAACAGTTTTAAAAATAGAATCCAAGTGAACTGTACAAGTGGGTTATTGATTCTTGGGGATGCAGAGAGAATGCTTTCTGTGAAGTCTTCTTCATTGCTTCAGAGTCTACACCAGGGTCTGGAGGCTTTCGGGGTGATGTTTTCTGATTAACAGACAGTAATGGAGAAATCATCCCTAGTTAATCTGGATTTCTGACAACTCTTCCCAGGCACTGCTGCAGACGGGATGTCAGAGCTGCGGTACTTGGGGGTGGAACTTGGACATTCACAGCTGTGGTACGTGGTGGTGAAGGTCTGGGATCTTGGCATGTTTCTGCTCTATGAGATGGTGCCATGCTGTGCTCTGTGTGACACTGCTTGGGACTGGCACTGCTGCTCACTGCCACAGAGCTGCTACAGGCACTAAAAGGGAAGTGAAGGCAGAAGAGAACAGCTATTAGTACCTTAGATTATTGCAACCAGCTAAAGGGGATGGCATATTTGAACCCTGATGCTGTATGCACAGCTGCAACATCTGCCAGCCCAATGCTTGGGGGGAGCAAGCCCAAACAGTTATATACTGTGGTTAAAAGACTTTATTTTTGTGTTTATTTGTGCAGAAGTTAAATGAAAGGAGCAAAACTAGTATTTTCCACATTCCCTTTTTGCTTACCTTAATCTTGTATTTATTGTGGAGCAACATCTTAGCAGTTCTGATTAACCTGACCACTGGATAGTGAGAGATCCTTTTTATTTGACTGGTCCTAGAATGATTTTATTTTGCTGTCAGCTGCAGATTAACAAGCTTCAAGGGGAAATAGCTTCTGCCATGGGTGGTTATCATGGCAGCTAGGTTTTATTTCCAAGACTGAGTCACCATTTGTAATCCAGAGGAAGCCCTGGTCTCTGGGGGTGAAAGCTGGGCCATCACTCTGCCCTTGCAGCTCAGCCTTGCATTCAGCACAGAATGTCCAGCTGTGTGCCTGGCTGTTCCCTCAGAGATCAGCCCAGCGTGTTCCCCGCAGGCTTTGTCAGGGCTGTCCTCTTGGAGACTGACACGGGGAATAGTCTACACACAATTGGCAAGTGGCTTTCACGCTCTGTGGCAATTCTAATGAGCTACAGCTGCGTGGTGAAATCCTGCCTCAGATGCTCTGAAAGAACTCCTGAAGGCTCTGCTTGGGTTTGTGGACTTTCTTGATATTTTTTTTTTTTCCCTTTGGGAAGCAGATGGAGAAAGCACTCTTGGAAACACCTTCATAATTTACACTCACAAGTGTCAAGCTTAGAATATGGCACAGGAAAAACTGGGAAGGGGACACAGTACAGGCATGCCTGGACATGGGAACACAGTGGCGTATGCCCACCTGCTGAGGAAAGCAGGAGTATAAATCACCTCCAGGCTCTCAAAGGTCCCCCGTGAACAGGTATTTTTTATTTCCTGTTCATCAAGTGCTTCGGGTACCTGTGTTGGTGCTTGGTATGTGTACAAAGGGGAGAGGTGCTGCTGTCCCATGCATCTGTGGCACTCCTGGCTGCATCTTCCAAAACTTGGGATCTGCAATTGGTAACAGTGCTACTGTTCTTTTTCTTCTATCTTTTATTTATTTTTTGTATATCCACTTTCCATTTTGTTCCTATTTACACAACTCGCTTTATTCCCTTTGCCTTGTCTCCTGCCTTAGGGATATCAGCTAGCCTGAACTAGCCTTTTACATTGGAACTGAAGTTGTGACAGAGCAAGATCAAACACAGAAATGTTCTTCTCCAGCCAGCGTCCAAGGCTATGGATGGGCATATTTAAAGAGAATCAAGAGGCACATTGCTAAGAGCCTTCTAGGTACTTGGAGAGGAACATCGGATGTGAAATGATAACACAATTAACTCTTTAGAAATTCTAAATCTCACTTCTACTGCAGAAAATACTTTATCTTACTCCCTTGATCTTCCTATTTGTAGTGATTTTGACATGTTCATTATTGAACAAATGATAAGACACCCCTCCTCTGGCTTGGTGATGTAATGAAACCCTAGAGACTGGCTCAGTGTTTGGGGCCTTCCTAGTGAGAAGGAAGAATGTGAGGTTACCACATTTTCAGTTTGGAAGAATTCTCACCTAGCTGATGGCTCCTGGCAGATATCACATGCAGGACAAGTCTGCATTCATTTTTATACCACTTCTAACACTGAAAAATAAAAGTTAGTTTCCTGATTTGGCAACAGAAGTGCCTGAGGGCTGCTGAGGGCTATCTCCTGTGAGAAGTCCTTGTGAGAAGTCCTAATGCTGCTGTAAGGGGTTATTTGGGAACTATGAGCAGGCACTGGCTAAGCACACGTAGGTGCGAGTCTTGAAGGTGCATGTTTTCCAGCCCTAACATCTAAGTGCAGGGCCAATGTGGCTGTGAGTGGCCTCTGCTGCACATTTGTGTTTGTGCCATGCTGTAACTGTTTTCTGGCTAAAATCTGTGATGTACGTAAGTCTCAGGTACGTGGACTCACTTTTTGCATCTCCTATCTGAGAAAACATGTTTGTTTTTTGTCCTCCCTCTCCTTCCTTTTCAATCATATTTTGTCTGACCAGCACTTGCCCAGAGAGGAACCTGAGCCCAAAATGGTGAGCAAGCAAGGATCTGCTGTACGTCCCTGGTTCCAACACCACCATGCAGCTTCTCCACTCTGTCTTTAATTAAACTTGGGTTTTCTGTTGTTGTAGCTGGAAGCAGTGTGCTGACACAACTCATTCTTGTATCAAACAGATTAAAATGTCAATGTTTTAATGCCCTCATCTGTGGGAAAAAGAAAATAGTTGGGTGTTTTATTTATAACTTAAAAAGATGCTGTGGGAAAGGTTTACTTGTGCAAGATGGAAAATGACAACTAAAGGTATAGAGTTCCATTTAATACTAAGAGTGTTTAAAAGGCTGAAAATAGTGAAAGGATGAAATCTCTTCAGGAAACAGGCTATTCTGGGGCATGGCAGTTTAAAACAATTATAAATTTAATGTATTTTTAATTAGTCACTCTGTTTTCTTTGCATTGCTGGCATGGTGTACACACATCCTGATGAGCTCATGTACCAAACCAGCGTTCTGTGTTAGAAGGAAAAGAATTAAGGTATCTGAAAAGAATGGTCATAAGTCAATGTTGTCCTCCATGCTAAGTGAGAAGGGAGCTGTATTTTCTAGGAAGAAATGTAATACTGTTTTTTGTGACCAATTCCATTCATGTTTTCTGCAGGTTTGCTCCCTGGGCAATTTGAGGAGTGACAATGGCACTGTTTTGGAGCTGTTGGTTGAAGTGCCCTGTGCAGGCACCTGTGTGAGGCAGGTTCTGGGCTAGCAGGGTGGCCAGGTGAATGCAGGAGGCTGCTGGGCAGGGCTCCAGCCAAGAGCTGGAATTGCCTACTGGGGATTAATGTGGCTCTTCTTCAGAAAGTGCCTCCCAGGCCTTATTTAGAGATTCACTGGATTTAGGCTGTCCTCTGGGTTACCATCTGTGGAATCTCTGTTTCTGGGGCAGCCATGTCTCCCGTGCATGTACATTACATATGTTCACCAATGCCCTTTTGGGTTATGCTTTTCCTGGATTGGGGGGAAGAAATAATCCATTTTAAAGAAGGGAAACAGAAAGAGCTCCCACTGAACACTCATGCTGGAAGAAGAGCGCTGAGTGTCTTTTTGTTTTACTTTCTTGCTCTCTCACTTATTCATCTCAACCCATCTCGTACAGCCTGGCTGCTGGGGGATCAATTTGTTGGCAGGGGTTATTCAAACATCAGCAGAATGCATGTTCTTACTGTTCTGCTTGGAACTGGGTGCTGGAGCCAACACAAACAGCTCTGGTGTGGGAACCAATGCTGGGTGTTTGAGTCAGGCTGTTCTTGGTGGTCTGTCCTTCCTGCAGTAAAAATGTCAGCAGTTTCTTTTCCCATAGTGTTCATTTATGTTCCTGTTGTTTAGCGTTTATACAATCACTGTGCCTGTGGACAGTTCAAATAAATTTTTTGAATAAATTCTGTGGTTTTCTTCACTTTCAGCTCTCGTTTTCTGTACGTTTTGGGGTTTTTCCGCTACATGGCTTCATGTTTTTTGTCCTCTTTCCCACTGTCAAAGGGAATGTGGCACTTTGTTGGTTTTTTATTGTTTGTTTTTTTCCCACGAGGTAAAACTTGACTGTGGGGACACTTCTTAGGGCAAATGAGCTCCAAGTGCAAGCAGAGTGCCTCCAGAATGCCTTGGGAGCCAGGGTGCAGGGTGCTTCAGGGAGCTGTACTGAGGCTGGTGACGGAGATGGTGCTGCACTCTCAGCTTTTTACTGCCGTCAACAACACCAGACGCCACTGAAGCACTTGGTGGTGTGTTTTGTACACCCTTCCAAGTATTCAGGAACCACCAACGTTCCTTGCTGGCTGTGCATTGTTGCTCTAGTGAAAGTCCAGGATGCAGGATGCTTGTGGGAAATGGATGGTTTGAAGCTTTCTGTAATTCTTCCTGTTACCCTCAGGGCATGCTGAAAAATTACCTCTTTGTAGAGTCTTTGGGATATGATGCAGTCCCAGATCAGACACTTCTCTATTAAATAAAAAGTATGATAAGCCTAAAAGCATTGAATTCAGTATTTTGAATCTCTAAAGGCCAATCCCAGTGTGGATCTATTTGGACTAATTTACTGAACTATTTAGTTTCTCCTCCTGCATAACAACCATTCCATCCCCAGCCATTACCAAGTCAGCTCTGCCTCTGTGGCTGCCAGGAATAACTTTACTTTGCATGGATAATTAACTGGATTGAGTAACAGCGAAAAAAAATTATTTCCACATAGTGGTAATAATAAATCTGTTACTACTTTTGGCTCTCCGTGTTATTGCCATATTTGGGTATGTCTTTATGAGGAAGTGGCTTCCTTTGGCTGAGTTCAAATACCAGCACGGAGCCTGCCTCCAGCGCTGGGCTGGGCTGGTGAGAGGAGGGCAGAGGGGGCGTTAAACCAGGCAGGCATTCCTGCCACAAATAACTGTCTTTTTTTTGTGTGTGTGTGGGTGGTGGTGGGGTTTTTGGTGGTTTTTTGTTTTGTTTTTGGGGTGGGGAGGGGGGAGTTGAGTTTTTTATTGTTGCCTTTTTTTTTCCCAGCAAGCGGCAAACTTCCAGTCTTTGTGACAAGATAAAATTTGGAATTTCTGTTCATGTAAGAATCAAAGCTTTGCTAAGATGGAAATCTTGCAAACTTTTTTTTAAACCAAAATCGACCTTTCCTGTGAGGATATTTGGAGCATCCCACTCTGTTTTCCAAAATGCATAAAATAATGGGGATGGGACCTGCTGAGTTCACCACAGGAATTCTCTTGAGGGACAGATATAAAGTTACAAGTAGCTCCTGAGCACAATAACTTTCATGTCTCAAACAGCTTATCTGACACTCTCACAACCTTTTCCAGAGTCATCCTCCTCCCCTTCCCGTTCATTTTCATCCCCTGTTTTGTCTCACAATCTGGAGCCTTGTTGTCCACCGGCCCAAGGAGGAATAAACCTGCTTCCTGCAGAGACTGCTCCCAGCTGTTGGAGCAGCCTGAGTGCTGTGCCAAATACCCAACATCTCCCATCACTGTATTGCAACACGTGTGTGCCTTGCTGCTGTGGTAACAACACACCCAACTGCAATTCCTCCTCCAGCTTCTCATCATCACGGGGGCTGCAGACCCTTGAGAAGGGTCACTGACCCATGGGTCACTTTAAGAATGTCACAATGGGCAGCACAATGGAAAGCTGAAGGCTTCTGGGAAGAAGAGGGCAAACTTAATTGGTGGTAGAGAAAATTAAGGAAGGTGTTTGTTGGCTAGTGCCCATTAACATTTCCTTCTGTCAGTCTTGCCTGTGTCCCACTATTTAATTCACTCTATACCTAATCCATATCTGCTGTTCCATTTCCATCATCTTTCTCACCATGTCAACCTCCTGCCTCTAACCACTGCCCAGTGCAGGCAGCTTCTGCAAAAAATAAAATGCAAAAATTAACTATGTGGAGTTTGCCAAAGAGGGGAGGAATATGTAACCTTAGAGTTAAAGCTGCAGCAATTTGATGGTTGTAAAACCAATCACTGAATTTAGAAAAGACAAAAGGAAACAGCTCAAGAAAAACATTTAAGCAATTCTTGGTGAAAAGTGCTCCTTGCCAAAAATAACTTCACTTTATTGAATTGCTCATGTGGTGGGAGGAAAAAAAATAGTCAAAAAAAAAAAAGAACTTAGAGGAATTTTTTTTCCTGTGTTTTCAGCATTGATCTGGCTCTATGACTGCAAAACCTATAAAACTCTGAAAATGCTGAACCTAAACAAAACCCAACAGCAGAGAGTCCTTTTCCTTTCTGAGCCTATTTTTATCAATTTACTTGATTTCCAGGTGGACTTGGTGTGGTGCCATTGATGTTCAGTACTCTAAATATGGGAGCTAGTCCTAATGTACCAGATTTCAATCTTTATCTGCCCATCATTAGGGTTCAGATGTGGGGGTCCTTAGAAATAGGCACAGCCAATACACCCCCAGGGATGTGGTGGAGTCTCTACTACTGGAGGGTTTCAAGATGCTTCTAAACAGTGTGAAATAAACTTATCTGGGCTCCTTTTCCCATGAAAGGTCTACTGAGGTCCCTTCCAGCCTGGGCTGTTCTGTGACTGTGCAGTCAGTGCAATAGCCAGGGTACTCAGAGGCTGGTAGGAAAGGTCTGGAAGCACATTCGTGGGAAGTGGGAGCGGTAATGGACAGCATTTTCTCATGACTGGAATACGTTTGTTCTCTTCTGCATGGCAAAGGAAGCCAGGGCTCTGGGATTTTGAAACCAAATGAGTGATGGTCTCGACCACTATTGCAGTGCTGCTAATGACCTCATGGCTGACCACAGCTGCTGGCAGTCGGGCTCCCACTGCCACTGCACTACTGATAGGCTTCTGAGGCATTTTTTCTTATTAATTGAGTTGACTCTTCTCAAATACTGTTCCAGCTGTAGTCTTGAATTAATGAATTTGGGAACATGGACAGAGCAGGTTAAGGTCTGTGAGCTTATGCTCCTTATTGCTTGGTGCAGTTGAGGATGCATCGTCATTAAAAACAGTTGTTTAGATTACTTTTCTATATTAATTCTGAGGCCTGCAATAGACTGAGTGTAAATGTAAGTGGCCATGTGGCTTTGTCATCCTGTCTGTTTTGCCAAAGTATAAGCATGAATGAAGCACTGGTACCAAATTAGGAAAAAGTCAAACTGGAAGATAGATCATTTGGTTTTGCTTCATTGAATTATAAAAAGGTTACCCTGGCGTAAGTCCTAACTCCCCAAGAGTGTTTATTACGCAAGATGTACCTCTCAGTTTGCTGGCCCCAAAGCTGCCTCAAGTGACAGTGAGTCCATGCTAATGCTGCTGCTCTGCAGACTGGGCACCAGCCAACTTCATGGCTGATGTTACTTCTCGAAATCTTTTTCTTAATTGCTTTTCTCTGCAGAGAAATTCCAGCTGAGCACGTGCTGTCATGTCACTGGCAAAGAATTTAGTGGTGGGGCCTGACTACTGCCCTACAAATAAATTATATGCTCAAGCCCAGCAGTGAGATGCCTGTGAGACACCTCTGTGGTCAGCACCCTCCAGACTTATGCTCTCCAGAAATAAGCCAACTCAAAAAAAATCACTTGACTGATTTGTATAGATACTTCAGAAACAAAGACCAGATTTTTAGAAGAAAGGCTGGTTAGGCTGCTTGGATAAATACTGAGCATCTTCAATATCCCTGGAATATAGTGTACCTTGTTCTCAGCAAGGAGAGCCACAAACTGAAGTTGCTTGCAGAAATACCAATTTTCTTTGTGTCTCAGAGATAGATGTGCAGATGGGAGAGAAGTCATGGTGCTGTGAGCAGGTATGGACTGTGGCCTTGGCTCAGCTCGGCTGACATTCTCGTGCCAGGTCTCAGGAGGCAGAAACAACCAGCTGGCTCTCAGTCTGTGGGGACTTGCACTGACTTCAGAAACACCTCATGTACCTCAGGGTACCGTCCACGTATCAGCTGCATTGAATCCCAGCACCTTCCAACTGGTGTTAGCAGTGCTCAGCAGAGGAGGAGGAATGGAACGGTAATCCAAGACTGGCAATATCAAAGGCCAGCAGTTTATAGTACCTGTTCTCTATTGATGAGACCCAGGCTGCAGACCGAGCAGTGCCGGCTGTGCCCATTCAGTGTCCCTCGGGTCGGTGTGAGCTCCGCAGCTCAGAGCCCGGCGGGCTCGGCTCCGGGTCCCTGGGACACTGGGGCGGCTCTGCCAGCCCAGCCAGCCCAGTTAGCCCAGCCAGCCCAGCTAGCCCAGCCTGTCCAGCCAGCCCACCTAGCCCAGCCAGCCCAGGCCTCCTGCTCTCACCGGCACAGCAGCGGGCACCTTGTCCCTGACCCTGCCACCTGGCCACATACTCGGTGTTCCCTTCGGTCCCCTTGTGGGGCTTCAGTATGCAGGTGTAGCACNGGCTCAGCTCGGCTGACATTCTCGTGCCAGGTCTCAGGAGGCAGAAACAACCAGCTGGCTCTCAGTCTGTGGGGACTTGCACTGACTTCAGAAACACCTCATGTACCTCAGGGTACCGTCCACGTATCAGCTGCATTGAATCCCAGCACCTTCCAACTGGTGTTAGCAGTGCTCAGCAGAGGAGGAGGAATGGAACGGTAATCCAAGACTGGCAATATCAAAGGCCAGCAGTTTATAGTACCTGTTCTCTATTGATGAGACCCAGGCTGCAGACCGAGCAGTGCCGGCTGTGCCCATTCAGTGCCCCTCGGGTCGGGTCGGTGTGAGCTCCGCAGCTCAGAGCCCGGCGGGCTCGGCTCCGGGTCCCTGGGACACTGGGGCGGCTCTGCCAGCCCAGCCAGCCCAGTTAGCCCAGCCAGCCCAGCTAGCCCAGCCTGTCCAGCCAGCCCACCTAGCCCAGCCAGCCCAGGCCTCCTGCTCTCACCGGCACAGCAGCGGGCACCTTGTCCCTGACCCTGCCACCTGGCCACATACTCGGTGTTCCCTTCGGTCCCCTTGTGGGGCTTCAGTATGCAGGTGTAGCACAGATTTGTTTGTGTAGATTTGGGGTTGTTCTCCCCGACTGTAACAGACCTAAAGAAAGAAGATAAAGTGTTGATCACAGTTCTCTCCTTGGCTACAATCCTCTCAAACGGCTACATTGGTGCATCGCCGCTGACTTTAATTATGTAGTTTGAATGAAAATGAGAAGGAAGCAGTTTGCCTTGGGCCCATGCATACCTGGCATGCTTCATCACAGCCTGACAAATATCCTTTAACCCAGTCACCAGCTTATATCTTATGGCTTATTTCTAAAGATCCAGCCCAGGGAATTGTGGTGTTTTTAAGGGGAGGGATGTGACCTGCAAATATTTGATTGATTCTGTTCCTGTCCCCCAGTTCTATGTGAAATTTATTTACTGGTTTTCCTTTTAAACCATTAGCTGACCTTCCATAAGGATCCCAGCTGTGCATTAGCATTGCTTGGGGATATGTTTGTATCTTTTGTCTAAAAATACCCAGCCGGTAGGATCCATGATCCATGAAAGCTAATTGAAACAATTTCTCTTCAAGTTTTGGCAAGTGAAGCATGCATTATAAGCATTAATATCTATAAATTGAATTGTTAATGAATCTAGACACTAATAATGAATGCAATTTTGTAGGCTTAACTAGAAACACTAAAATTATCAGATCTGGAACAGAATTTTCAATCATTTTTGCTTATTAAATAGCAAAAACTATGCTTTTAATAAGCTAATAATTTTTATTTGACCCCATAGGAGTAGCTCAGCTGATTAGAAACAGGTTTCAAAGTGCAAAACAATGTTGTTTTTCTCTCCCTGTTTTAACTACCACAGTGCTGATCGGATCAGATTCTGATCTCCATTGCTTATCCTGCAATTCCTCTAAAAGAATTTGCAGCAGAACCTCTCTATGTCCCATTGAACAGGAAAATTCTCTGCACAGATAAATTGTGCTGTAAACTGCCAAAACAACTGGAGCTTGCTTGAAATATAGTTAGTGCACAAAAATACAAATATGAGAGATTCCTATTTGGTCTTTGTTATATCCAGAAGTAGAAAAGCACTTGATACAACTCAAAACTCAAGACCAAAGTTAATAAACAGAAATCTTCTTCTCCCCCAATTTAAAATTAGCCTTCAGGATTTTATGCAGGTGAAGAATACGGTAAGATTCAGAGTTATCATAACAAGTAAATCTTAGGTTCTGATGGTTTCCTTCGAAACAGTTTTGTGAAGTTCGCCATTCTTCTTGACTCCAGTGGCTGGAGACTAGGAGGGCACAAGGAGATTACTCTGCAAGTCCCTCAGACAAAGCTTCTTCTCCCCATGCTGTTGCTGGCAGCCCTTGCAGACAGGCTGTCAGCTTTTATGGAGCACTGGTGTCCCTTAGACAAGCAATTTCTTTCACCAAAAGATTTAGTAACTCTACAACTTTTGTTAAATGAAAAAATCAAATCTTGCAAAATAACATCAAAGAACAATCTCTGAAAAGTAAGGGAAAGGGATGTCCAGGATTTACCTCTTGATTTACATCTGGGAAGGACCATCCCAAAAGGTTCCTCCATCTCTGGAGGCGATTGACATCCTTATAGAAATGTATTCCAGTGCTTAATTACATTTTCTATTTGAGAGAGGAGGTTTCCTTTATTTAATCTAAATCTCCCTTACTACAGTTCATACCTACTTCCAATTTTTTGTGTTCTATGAACATGAAGAAAGGTTTCCACTCTTTATAACAACCTTCTCTATATTTGAAGGCTCTTTCCATGTTCCCCAACTGCCCCAGTATTTCCCCCCCTCATTTCTTCCCTTCTTTAGCATGGACAGATGTCGGGTAGCAGTGATAACTGACTGATTAACATGGGATAGCAAGGAAGGAATACTGGCTAGCTTGGAGGGATGAAATGATAAGGAAAGAAACATCAACAGACGGAACTAAATAGTACAGCAGGGGATTCAAAATACTTCACCAAAGTACTAATGGGAAAGAATTGGTGTTTCCTAGTTCAATTTGAAACTCAATGGGAAATTAATGTTAATATAGAAATACACATTAAAGTGCAGAGTACTCTATGCAGGAGCTGTAACTTAGTAGATAGCACTGTAAGTGTTACACTGAAATATTTAGCTGAAGTAGTTCAGAATATTTTTACTACTTGGACATTTGTTTTTGTGTCCATGCACACTGGGATCCTGTTCTGCCTTTCCTCGTGGCTGCCAGTGAATCCCTGGGCACTTTCCACTCCTTAACAGATCTTTTCCCTGTGCTGAGGGTGTTACAGTGAGTGCCTGACAAGTACCACCAGGGATGGCCATGATCACAATCATGGCTGTGCAACTCAGCCCCTCTCAAGGCTAACCACTTTCATTTTGGTAAGATTTTTGGTAATATTTTCATCACGATACGTCTACAAAATGAAATGACTGAGATAATTTGAGAGGAGAAATGCCTGAGGCTCTTCCCCCACCTCCCTGCCAATGCCTTTTCCTGATGGACATGGCAGAAAAACATCTCAGTGGAGACTTGCTCAGCCTGAAGAGTGTGCCCCATCCCACCACCTGCACTGGACAAGGGAGAGGGTGCTGGGTCTGAGGTGTACATTCCTGTAAACTCCATATTCTGTGAGACAACTATTAGAATTATCTTTAATAATTAATATTAGAATTCATCCATTGATGACTGGTGTGTTTGGTTTTATTCTTTGCTGTCTTCTGCTTTCAAAGATTCCTTTTCCCAAACCAACATCAAAAAACAAGGGAAAAAAAAATGTTTTCTCAGTGCTGCTGTCTATTGACATTCAACAGAATAACTGCCCTGCAGTTAATTCCTCCTCTTAAGTAAACTAGTTCAGTCAGGGCTGTTAGCATGGAGGATATTGGCACTCCTGTTTACTGAACAGGAGTCTTCCAGGATCCTTGCTTTTTTAGTGAATTTAGTATATGTACATGTGGACTTTTCAATAAATGTAACAAATAATCCAGGCAAACCTGGGAGCCTACTAGTGAGTCATATGCAAACTGAACCAAAAATATTTAATCCCGGAGTAAATATTTATAAAGTGTCTGTGCCACCCTTTGCAAAGGGATAAAGTGGTCAGTCAGTGTGCTACAATGTGCATCCAAGAAAGAGCTGAAATAATACTTTCTTGTACTTTAAATGTAAAACAGTGTAAATAATAATGTAAATCAGGTAATGTGTTAAAGCCTTGCAGCCTCTTCCTTTGACTTGATTGCTAGTTGTGTCAGGTGTCTCCTCCTCCTCCAGAAAAGAAGTTTCTGTCCCCCAGAATCCGCCCCTGCCACAGCCACTGCACTGACACAGGTGATAGCAGGGGTACTCTGCTTCACAGCCTGATATGCAATTTTTTCAGCTATAAAAACCTAACCACACAGTGTATCTCAAACAAGTACTAGAGAAGGAGGACTTTACCTGAGTTGCTTTTGCCTGCCCTCTACAAACAAAAAAATCAATGGTCTTTGTTCTTTTATTGAGGAGAAAAAAGTACTTTCTTCCCACCTGGGAGGCCTAATGGGATACTCCGGTGTGCAGCACCATTTCAGCAGTGAGGGAGGTGTCCCTGCTTGATCTCAGCTAATGAAAGTCTTCAACCAGATGTTCATGCTGCTTCTGAGACATAAAATTTCAGGTTCTGGCTGTCCTGATCCATCACTTTGCTAAGCCTCTGTGGGGTCCCGTGCAGCACTTTTTGACTGTAGTCCCAAGGAGGGTGCAACTTGAAAGTCACTGGCCAAAGGGTGCTGTGGAACACCTCTATGAACTTGGCTGCAAAGGTTGAATGTTCCGATGGACACTGACAGGCTTCTGAGCCTCCCAGGTTGTGTCTGAGTCCCCAACAGAGTCAAACCCAACAATACCTGTGTGCAAAGCTAAGAGGTATCTTTTTTTCCCTAGATTTCAGACCAGCAAGATCTAATAACCTTTACTTTGGTCTCCTGCACATCTTTCTGAAAAATGAAGCATGTCAGATCCTCAGAAATGAAAGGAAATGGGACAACCTTACACCTGAATTGACACGGGCATGTCTTCTGTCATTCCTCAGTATTTTGCTATCCCATGTTTTACGTGGCTCACCTTTCACACCGACAAAAGAGACAACAGATGTATCTTTTTTATTTCTAGAATACATGATTCCTTTAGAGCAGTTCTGTCATTTATCTTGCCAAATATTTAGCAGTGTTCAGTATGTGAGGCTCTTCAGGAAGAAGACTACAAGATTTCTCATTCTTGCTGCCTAGAATTTAAACAAATACAAAAAAAAATTATATATATTAAAGAGGAAGAGGAAATAATTGATTATGGTGCTGGGAGTTAAATCACTGTTTCAGCAATTGAGGATTACTGGCCACCAGTCTGGGTTGGTGGAACTGCTTGGATGCCAAGCATCAGCATCAGTTTCCGTGCTGGATGTCATGACAGCCTGTTGTCACTTTCCAGAGGACTATAACCAAGGTTTATCACAATAGCAACCCTCAAAATCAAGATAGTTCAAAGCAGTAGCAGTCTTGCAAACAATTACACCCGCTGTTTATTTTGTGTGTGTATATTTATCTTCTTTCTTCTCATCCTCAAAATTCCAAGTTTTTATCAGAGGTTTTTGCAGAGTGGAGATGGAAGTTGTTGACACACTCTACCCAATGACACTGAGTGTGGGGAGAGGTGCCCATGCCTGTTTCAGTGCCACAGGGAGAGCAGGTCATGGCACATGAGGAATGTGAAACTGTTGTTTATGCTTATTCTAATGAAAGAACCAACAAAGGACAGTTGCTTTACAAAAAGAAAAGGAAATACTTTTTAACAACATCTAGTAGAATTAAGAAACTCATTGTAAAGGCAAAAATCATAAATACATTTTTATGCCACACTTCCTGTGGCCAGAGGGTCAGATGGTGAGAAATAACCCCATGAAATGGTAGTTTCAAGAAATAGTGTGCACAGGTACTATTGCACTCATATTTTGGTGTCATCCACTGCTGCTCTGCCAAATTTGATTCCAACTCAAATTATTCAGGAGGGCACAATACTGAGCTGGTTCCTGAGACTGGAGAGATGGTAGATAGCTCTGGACAGAGCTTCCAGAGTGAGAAATGTAATTTGATAATCTGGGGACAACACATAAGAGCCCATTGGAAGTGAGAGCATGTTAGTTGTTTCGTAGCACAGGTGGGTCTCTGACCAGGGTTTGGCACCTGCCCTGTCTTTCCTGCGAAAGTGTAGGTGTTTCCAAATGAAACCTAAAAACTTGAGGGGAGGAGATGAGCTTTGAATTTTACTTTTTTGTAGTTTCTTGATAGCACATCAGCCTTGTTTTTCCCATCATCTTTGTCTGCCCCTCACTCCAAGCAAAGATGCCTTGTTCTTAGCAGAGATTTTCTGACGTAGCCAGGACTAGAACTGACTGTTTTGCAGCCTGTTCTTTATTCTCAATTCAGGACTTACAGACCGCTCTCTGCAATGTTGTAATGAGATCTGGGATAATAATATCAAGCTGTATCTAAACAATTGGATTAAAGGAAGCCCTTGGAATAGGACAGAGGTTGGTGTAACTTGCTGGATCACGTGTCTGATTGCTGGCCAGTTCCCTAGGGACAAAGTTTTTCCTCCTGGCAGAGCTCAGCAGCTAGCTTTCAGCTTCTTTCATGATCAGCATTTTGTACTGAATGTTTTAAAATGTTTGGAAAATGCAGCATAAGGGAGACTGAAGGTGTTATCTTTAATTGGACTAACTTAAAAAATTAATATTGAAAAGTTTTCCCCTTGTTGTGTCGCTATTGACCTGATGTTAAGAATAGCTTGTGCTGGTCTTGGGGAGAAGTGTAGGAGAATATACTTTGCTTTTGGTTTTTTTGTGATTTGGATTTTGGATTTTGGTGGGACAGGAGAGGTTGCTATTGTGTTTAGAAAAAAAAGGTCTGATCACAAATAGGAAATATTTTCAAAGGTCTTTTTAGGTGTTGGGCTGCCTGTGATGATGTGTTCATGGATGCAGCTGGGAAAGGCTCCAGCCAGTGTCAAGGTGTTGGTAATATCTGTTTGTCCGTTTCAGAAGCAGGAAGGTCTGAAAGGTAGATGAACCTTTTTTTTTTAACCTGGTGAGGCTCCTTTGGTAATCACTGCTCAGAAAGTAACGGCCTTATGGAATGGAATTGCAATTGCCTGCTTTGACCTCAAAATATTATTTTGTCATCCTTGCCTGTCTCTCTCCCTTTCTCCCTGGAAAATTAACATTAGATAAGAGTGGGGTAGATTCTTTTCTAGCTTATTCATTAGTAGCAGCAGTGTTATTAATTATGTTTAAATTGTAGAGGCTGTATTATGAGTGGCCAGAGAACACAGAATTAGTTTCAGNGTTTTGTAATTTATTTAAATTTTCAAATTTTTTTTGGTTTTAATCAGTTTATAAACAATTTTTTGTCTCTGTGACTCAAAATATCTGAGTCATTAGTTAATAAAAACACCACCCTGAGCACAAGTACAAGTGTGGCACTGCAAATATATTTATCTTACAAAACCCTTCTCTTGCCCGCTCTTGCCATCCCGATGTGCTCTGGTACTGTATTTCTGACAAACTGAACCGAAGGTATCCAGTTCACCTGTGGACAGTGTTTTCTGACTTGCCCAGTCTTCTGGAAGAGACCTCTTCAGAATCTGCACTACATTGCCTGTATGTTCTTTTGTCCATTTACAAGTGCATGGGGGATTTTGCTGATCACTGGGATGTGTTCAGCATTACAAGAATGTTTCTAATAACCAAATTTTACTCCTGGTGTCTTTATAAACTCCCTCAGGTCTTCCTCACGATTTCTTCTTCTGAAGTCGGTTTGCACATGTTCCTTCGGGCTTTTTGCATCAACACTTGATAAGTACTGTGTGTTGATAAGACATGATAGCACATTCCTGAGGAATCCCTGGAAGCACAGGGCACACATTTCCCTGCGTGGAGACAGACAAACCATGTTTAAGTTGATCCGAAGCAGGGCAGACCCTTCTCAGCCCTGAGTTCCTCAGAATTTAGTGGGAACTTCAGTGTTGGATGAGGAATTTGAGGTGGAACATGAAACAATTCCTTTCATCCTCAGCTGAAGTGTTGGTACTCATTTTGTCCTTGGTAATTAAAGGGTATTTCTTGTTTTTCTCACTCTTTCAAATCTGTATCAGTAAGATCTTTGGAGTAATTGCTCAGAACAATAACGTGGAAGTAGAACATCACTGATCTCCTTGGCTGGGAAATGTGTGAAAGGGAATGAAAAAAGGGAGAATTTCCCTGACAGAGCTGCAATCTGGAGCTCGATGGGGTCTGAGCATGGAAAGAGCAGCTCTGTGTCAGCTTTGAAGAGGTAAATCCTTGAATTCACAGTGTGTGTGTAAGTTGCACATAACAGGAAATATCAGACTTTTAAAAATTCTGATAAATTTCAAGGAACTAAGCAACTGGTGTCAGAGAAATGGGTGCAAGAAATATTTAAAAAGAAGACAAATACAAGTAGAGAGAAAAACAGGCAAGGATTTAAATATATCATAAGCACATCACAATTAATTCATCTGATAAAGGAAGATACAAGACAGAAGAGGTGATTGATGTAGCTCAAAGATTTGATGATACAAAGCCGCCTTTACTTGAAATGATGAAAGGAAATAGGGCAAAAATCAGAATATTGAGGATTATTTACGATGTAAAGAGAGGGAGAGTAATCAAAAAGGCTGAGTAAATTCTAAAATGAAATAAGAAATGGCTTATGGTGTATGTGGGGCGGGGAGAATAAAGAAATCATTATAAACTGAGAGTCACTCAGGAATCTAAAATGGATGAGCCCTGAACTGATTTCATAAATGGGCCTTGACAAAGGGGAAAACACAGCAGCACAAGGCTATCTGTGAGTAATGGAAACATTTCACAATGCGGGATGTTAACAGAACACTTGGAAAGGAGGACTATAAATAGAAGACCAGTTCCACGTATGTGTCCTTTGTGCAAAAGAAATTCATTAGTATTTTTTTGCAAAATATTGAGAATTAATTTGGAAGATAATAAACTGCTGAGATAGTGAGGGATTGCAGAATCCAGGTGAGGGACACCTTTTCCTTTTTCTCCTTTCAAAAAAGGGATTGGAGTCAGTATTGCTCAGTACATGGTAAAATACTGTCCGAATTTTTCTGGCTCGTGATCTGTGAAGCACATTCACTAAAACGTTCCTACGCTTGGAAGCGTGTCTGTCACGAGGCACATCCTGCTCCAAGACAGAGCCTGGATGCTTGTTTTGGTCTTTTTAGTAAGTGTGGATGACTCTGGGTACCTAAAGAAGTAAAATAACTTGTTGTTTAAGGTATGTTATTCCTGTAAGTTTGAATCAAGCAGACTGGATTTATTCTGCTGGTGAATCTTTGACAGAGCTAATATCTACTTAGCCACAGGAATGTGAATGCCCTGGGAAGCATCAGGGTACCAGCATTGCATTAAAAAATAGGAGGTTTGCACTTACAGGGAGAGGTATTTTAAACATCTACTACATAGTAGGTGCCTAAAATAAATAGAAGATTTTCATCAGTAACTTCTGATCAAGGATTATATTGTATTTGAGAAGAGTGACAGTGACAGTGTTGCAGAATTCCATCAAATTGGATGTAAATTTCTCAATAATTTTTGTATTAATTTCTGCATGCAAGATGGCAAAAGTGAATTCAGAAGGGGCTGACTGATGTGAAAATATGTAAGGGTTGGCACTTCAAGCCTAAGATTTTCCACATACTGCTCAGTAGAGGACCCAGACAAAAAAAAAAAAAAAAAAAAAAAAAAAAAA
>VYZR01128021.1:7233-21189 GCA_013400675.1 Oxylabes madagascariensis
GCCATGAGCTATTCTGTACTGGCAAACACATGCTAAAATAGAACAGGACAGAAACTCTTAACTAAGAAAATTAGCAATAATTTTCATAAAAGCCCTCTGAGAAAACTTTAAACTTTTAATCTAAAATTTCCAGTTCCACAAATACAAAGACCTTTTTCCTCACAGATGGAAAAAATTAAACCAAGGAAATCAAACTAAGTCAATAATTAAAACAGCATTAGCAGCAAATTGACAGTTTATTCAGTAATGAAAACCATCAATTGCCAATTGTAATGAAATGCATTATTAAAATCATAATGAGGGTGTAAATACATAATGCTGCATAAAGATACAATCTGAAGGAGTTATCCAGTATAGCAAATAATTAATCTAAATAACAGCAGCAATACAAAACAACTGGGGCCTACCACGGGTTGTGGATCAGAGGAAAAGTGAACACCTGTTGACTTCTCTCTGTTTACTGTTCCTGTGAATGCAGGAAGACGTGTCATTTTGGGATAGCTTGCAGGGAAGTGGGCAATCTAGCCACTGCAAGCACAGAGTAAAGACTAAACCTTTTCATTCATAGCTCAAGTTGTGGGACCGAGGCCAAGAGGCAAACTTTTTTCCCAGCTGTCCTCTGTGCTGTAAACCACGATGCCTTCCACCCTGTCAGGGTTCCCACATTTAGGAATTCCTTTTGTTTCAAGGGACAAATACTTTGCCTCCTGACAAAGTATCAGGCAGAAGATAGATGGGCTCTTCTATTAATCAGAGCTCTTTAAAATACACATTTCCCTTCCTTTCTCATCCCACCCAGATTCCAACTAATTCATTACAACAAAAGGCTATCGAATTAAAGTGGATCATTGAGCAGAGCTTCAGAAAATGCCATAACCATGATTATGCTAAAGGTCTGTGTCCTTTGCACTTCTCTGCACAGGAGTGGTTGTGGGAAGCAGATGCTGGGAAAGAAGTGCTGTGGGAGGCAGCATGACAGTCTCATTTGGATAGATCAACTCAATCAGGTAGCAATGTTTATCAGCTAACATAAAGAGTCAGCTTGAAGTTAAAATAAATACGAGGAAAAAGGAAGAAATAAATCTGAGATGAACTTCTGAAGCAGGTGAGAAATGGTATGTAGAGGAATGAAAGAAAAGGAGTGCAAAAGCAAGAATCTAAAAGAGGAAATCATGGAATCACAGAATGGCCTGGGCTGGAAGGGACCTTAAAGAACATCTGGTTCCAACGCCCCTGCCATGGGAGAGACACCTTCCACTAGACCAGATTGCTCAGATGCTGAATTTAATGTCATAAAGGTGGTAAGAGTTTTAAAAAACCTTTTGCTAGAATCTGAATTTATGTAAATTGAAACTTACATAAAGGGTAATAAAGACAATCAAGAACACAGCTCTGTTAAGAAGCACACATTTTCATAAGTGAGATAACACAGCCCAGTTATACTGATCTGTTTACCTAAGGCTGGCCTAATAAACCAAGTTTTGGAAGACAACGCTGGAGAATGAAAAAGGAAGAGTCACATTCAATCTAGATAAGCAATTTCCCACTGAACACCAAAGGGTAGTTGAGATCCTACAGCTAAGTTCAGCCTGAAGCCAGCTCAGAAAAAAAGAGGTGGGGAGGACTGAGAAGGGTAAAAATATTTTAATTATATGCTACTTGAAATAGGAATAGGTGGAGAGTTTTATGAATGGCTTGTGTTGGGAAGAAGATGAGACTACAGGTGGCTCACCACTACCAAGCAGACACTCTTTGTTACACACATTTTATTGAAGGCTTACTTTGTCCATATAACCAGTGCAGTGCCCTGGTAACCCTCGGTAGAGCAAGGTATGAACTGCTGGTCACAGAGGGAGCTGTAGGGCAGGTGTCCGCTGTCATTTAAGCCTGCTGGTGCAATTCTAATCAACACCAGCCGCAGAAACTACGTGGGACAACAGTTCCTGTGAGCCCATGGCTCTGCAGCCTGAGGGAGGCAGTCCAGAGACACAGCACGACCATCACCACCTGGAAAATCCCGAGAGTGACAGTGCCGCCTATGTAAATTCACATCCACATCTCTAAAACTGTGCTGCCCTACTAATTTCCTTACTACAACCACCTCTGCCTGAGTAATTTTCATCCCAAGAGACAAGGCAAAGGTTCGGCATATGAGACATGCTCAAATACGTGTTGCTGCACTGGCAACTTGCCCACCACAGAGGAGATATGAATAATCTGTGACAATAAAGGGGCAATATTATGTCCTTTGAAAGGGGCATTTTTCAAAAATGCTTCATATTATTTATGACCAGATATAAAAAAGCCACCAGTTAATACAGTTAATAAACCATGACAAGTTTGCTTTAAATGAATGGGATATCTAAATCCAACATTATTTATTAGGCAATATGATTTTTTCTTCGCATTTATCCATCAAACTTGGCACCCTTATTGCACATGCATTGTGCAAAGTGTCAAATTAAAGTATTGCTTATAAAAATAAACATTAGTTATTGAAGTGATCCAAATGCTTGATTAGAATGTTATTTAGGGAAGCTAATAAATATCCTTAATAAATCTTTTGAACAGAAGTGGAAAAGCCAGTAGGAAAAATTTTGGGGGTCTCACCTCCTTGCTATTCCTTTCTCCAAGCAAACAATGGGATAGAGAATTAAAGTGTAAAGAAAAACACATCTCATGCGGGCTAATAAACCAAAGATCACATTAGCTATTGTGGCATCTCTCTTACAATGATGCCACAAGGAAACAACCAAAAGGACCTCTGCAGCAATTAGTGTGCAGGAAGTCATAAATGGAGAATGGAATCTCTCTTTGGTTTCATTCCACACCATTACTTGACTTGCATTTTTCAGCTGGAGCAGGCTCAGTCTCCATAAATGCCCACTCATTAGGCATTGAGACGCAAAAAATGCTGAGATTGATTCTTCTCCACTGGATTCAGCCAGGAATAAAGGCAGACAGTGACCTCATGACTTTTCAGGGAGAGATCAGGATTGAACCTTTGAAACAGATGTTGGATAAAGACGCAAATTATTGTATATTCATAGCAGAAAGTTTATCTTCCAAAGCTTGGCACTGTGGTACGTGTTATTTTGGCTTTTGCAGCCAGAGAAGATACTACAAACACAAAGTTAATTTTTCTTTAAACACTTAAAGCTGACTTGATCACCTTGGATAGGGTGATGAAGTAGCAGGGGGAAAAAGGAAAAAAAATATATCTTATTCTTAAAATTTTGGATGCAATTTCTCTTTACCCTGGGACAAGGAGAAGGAATTTCTCCTATGGCATTAAGCTTTCAGAGGAGATTGAATTGAAGTATAAATAATGAACAGAAATGAAACGGGTAACTGCAGGCATAAGCTGAGAAATGTACCCAGTGTGCTTACTGCATGTAAACTATTTGCTACCATGATTATTAAATATATTTATCTCTATTGGAAAACAACATAAGTACTTACACTAGAAAATTGTACAGTCTCTGAGCCAGGATAAAATGTTTTTGTTTGAAGTTATATCAGTTATAGAAATAGTAAAGCATTACTTCACTCAATAAAAATTACAGAATTTTATGGCAGTGGGAAGGATTCTGTTCACTAAGTTCAACTTTTTATTTGGAAAAATAAAATGGTATCAATGAGCAAGCAAAAAGTTTCACAACAGAAGAAAAAGACAATATTCCATTGACAGAAGGGTTACAAATACGCTCCTCTAAACCAACCAAGTAACAGAACAAGCACAGTCAGGGGTTTCACCCCACTGCAGCCAGCTAAACATACAAAGCTTCAACATTAGGAAACCAGTTTTGGGACTGCTTCTGAGACAGCCATCAAACTGCTGACTAGCAGAATGTGATCCAGTATTGCAGCAGGCAAATATGCGCTAGCTAAAATTTTTAGAAGTACTTGCACAACTGTATGTTAAATTTCCACCCTTTTAATGTGGTTTCTGTGCAACCACATAAACTGAAAAAGCAAATAAAGTAGCCAGCCATTATTCGCATTCAGGGCTTCTGTAAGCCTTCAAAATTACTTGAAGGATATAGTAGTAAAATACAAACATACTTGGATACAAGGCAAGCAAGAGGTATAATAAGTATTTCTGGCCCAATATCTCAAATTCCAGAACAACATCTGGTCTACATAAGATTACCTGTTTACTGTGTCTTTAGATTAAGTAATTGGTTCTTAGGCAGAAAATTTAAATAACCTTTGATTTCTTGGCAGTTATCCTGCTTTAAACATGATCAGGGAGTAGTTAATGGAGATACACATTTCATATTGATAAAAAGCCATATCAAAAAAATCCAGAACACATTGAAAGACTCAATGGATATGGTTATTTGAAACAGAGCACATTGATTTAGCCACAGTTCTCATTAAAATTAGCTGCAGGCAGACCCCTAAAAATCACTGCATATATAGGAAAAGCACTGTAAATCACTCAGGCACAGCAAGGCACTACAGTCAAAAGGGATTCCCAAGAGCCCTCACTAAAGAAAAACTAAATATTCTTTTGAAAAATTGAAAAAAGGGTAGGTGCATTACAGTGTAACTCGATTGGTTTTAGTGAAGCTCTGTGAACTTACGACATTTGAAGCCCATTGCCACAATGATGAGCTTCCTTTCCAGAAAGACACGAGCAAGTGTGAAAGGTTATGAAAATATTATTAAAATGCAAGTCAAATGAAATTTGATGAAGGTTACTGAATGCAATATTCTTTACAGAAACCAAATGACAGAAAGCCCTGCTTTACTATCACTATTCCAGCAATGAGAACCTGATTCTGTGTTAAATATTTCTCAGGGATTATCTCAAATCCCTGTTTTCTTGCATAAACCTGCCAGGAAATCTCTGCTCCTCCATTTTACTGTCATTTATTAAATCCAATGCAGTGCATAACACTACTATATAGTCAGACTTCATATTTTAGAAAGCCACGGGCAGTGCAGGAGACTTTGTTGAGAATGCAAATATTACATAGAGCAGAAAGAAAAGAGCAGAAATTACTTCCATTCTACCCCATAGGTTTATTACTTTGTGAAAATGTTCTGCTGAGAAAATTATCCAAAATTTTCACCGATCGCACCATGATCATGTAAGTAATTTTTGTTTCACTTTCTATGAAAGTCTTAGGGAAGATCAAAATGGGAAAACTAAAATGGGGGGTTCTAATACCACAATATACCAGCAATACAGTTAATAATCCAGAAGTGCATTTGGCACTTTTGCTGATGGTTACCTCAAATCAAATTTGGTAAAATTAACTGATTTTATCTGAAGATAGATTTTCTACAGATAATATCACAGAATTTGTATTTATTTCTTATGGTTTAAAGCTAAGCTAAAAAAAGAAAAAAAATGCAAAACAAAGGTCAGCAGTACTTATTAAGAGCAAATAATTTGCAAATAACAGCAAATATTTAATAGTAGCAAATTGTTGAAAAAAACAAAAAAATCCTTATGTCCTGGTAGTAGCCATACATAACCTATCTCTGAACTGCTGTTATTGCCCTACAAGTCACTCCTTTTCTAATTTTAGCGTACTTTCCAGACTTTCTCCAAACAAACTAAAATACAATTGTAATATTATCCCAACTAAAGATTGCCCATGAAACCACTGGTCCAAAATGACACTTGGCCGTTTAGGGTAGAGACAGGGCCGTCTGGGAGGACATTACTAATCTGCACATGGCTTCATTTCACATATGATTTTAAATACTTCCTTTATGGACAGAAAACTGAGGCCTGACAGTTTCCTATGCTGAAGTGATGTGGAAAGGTGTGAAAAGATCTCACGTCCTCAAAATTTTTCTCAGTGCGGGAGAAATATCTTGGCTTTACTACTTTAGTGTTCAGCATGAGGGCTGTCTGAGAAGTTCAGTGCACAAGAGTTGAACCCTGACAAGACCTTGGCTGCTCCAAGCTAAGTCTCCTTGCAGAAAAAAAAAAAAAAAATCCTCCCTCGTTTATCAAACCATTGACCTAAGTGGCATCTGTTCAATCTTCTACAAGGCAGTGCTTGACAAGAATCTGATTCTTTGGACCTGTTCCTTCTTGGCACAGAAATGGTTTTATGATATCCTGGCAGCACAGACTGGCTCTAAATCCATTTTGATTCACTGTGGGAACTTTCTCTTCAGAGAATCCTCAGATGACTTTTGAGTTGGTCCCTTAGTCACATCCAGCATACCAACACCATGGTCATACCGGGATTTCTAAATTATATTAATTTATGTATTTCCAAATCCTACCAAAACCAACCTAGAGAATATTACATTTGCCATTACCTTCCAGTATTGCTGTACTCATTTCTGTCATTAGGTTTATATTTTATTAAGCACATCATTACCAATTGGAGATTCTATCCAATTTCTTTTGTTCGGATAACCTGGTTCACATTCTAGACTATATCCATAGTTTAAGAGTGAAAATGTGTTCCTAGAAAATGTCGGTTTATCTTTTCAGCAGGTGATCTGAACCATTTGAACTGAAATATTAAAAAAAATGTATTTCACTGGATTGTTTAAAATAAGCCCTTCCAGTCCATAATACATTACAAAAATGGAGGAAAACCTTCCAAGCCTACCTGCCTTACTATTTATTTTTACTGATATATGAAAAATGTAGCAGTTCAAATTTCAGGGTCTCATATAATTTTTTTTACTTTAATATCATATGCTACCCTCTAGGTGTCTAACTGATCCATTTACACTTTTACCCCTGGCATTTGCTTGTTGGTAAACCTACTGCTGAATTTTTAAAGATTTAAAATTGCAGCTCTGTGCAGTAAGTAAAAAACAAACACTGAGGTAGCAGCTATGGAAAACGTCACTTGGGAATTTTATGTTATCTTTTTTAAAAAACAAACCAAAAACCAAACCCTAAGTGCGCCTTAAGATTATAAACTTTAAACTATATCACATTTTGAACATTACTGAATTTGTGTACTTTTTTTTTTGTATTGTTATTCCTCATTCTGATTGTTAATCTGGTGAGACTACACCACTACTCTTTACAGTGCTACTTCAGGGTGTTCAGACTTCACGCTGAATTGCTGGCTACGACCTAAAACACCTTTACAAAGGTAACTCTGGAAAGCCCTCCCTTTTCTATAGGGTCTATTGGAAGCTGCATTCCATCTCACCTTCGACCTTTAGAGGGCAGTGCTCCCTTTGGATACCCACCGATATTCCAAAAGGGCATGATGCTTCCATTATCTGAGAGAGGTAAAACTTGGAAGTAGCAAAAGAAATTTCAAAGGACAAGACAATTTCTTGCTTTGCTGATATGGGGAAGGGAGCCCATTCATCATGAGCCACACACTGGCTGAACTCTTTACATTTTGAAGGGCAACAGGGACTTGAGGTCTTGTCAGTTTGGCTTTGACAATGACACTCCTGTGGCTGCTGAGGGGAGAATACCCACAGTGGAAAGGGCAGAGGGAAGTAGTCATAAGAATGAAATGCATCATACTCCTACCACCAGTTCAGTCTCATTTTCATGCTGACTTTCAGACATGATCAAGGCCAGCAGGGCTTCTATCTGAGCTATCAGCATACCTTGAAGAATCAATACTGTTTACAGAATTACAGCTGTTTTTCCACAGGGTTAAAGAAACTTCCCAGTGTGTCCATTCACGAGGCTCTCTGGCAGCCACACTCGCAGTGTCACAGACTGTCACTGCTGGGACCAAGGCCCCTCCACAGGGGTGGCTCCAGTGACCCAGTGGGTCCCTGCTGGACTCCCTGCACACCCCACCCACAGCCAGACCAGCTTTCCTCACCGGCTCCATCCCAGATTTCCACAGCAGAGTCTCAGACATCTCATCCATAAAGCCATTTATCCCCAGTGCAGTGACACAGAAACAGCCTGAGCTGGTGCCTCCAAGGAGGGACCCTGAGCAAAGGAACCCCTGGGCTTTTACCCCCTCACAGTCCCAGAGTGCCAAAGTCCCGCTGTTCCTCCTGAGCCATGGAGCCGTGGGCTCCTGCCACGTGTCTCAGTGTCCCTCCCCTGGCTGTGCCACAAGTCCCTGTGCCCTTTGCTGTGCAAAGGGGGGCAGTTCACGGCCTCGTCTCAGGCTCCCACCCAGAGGTGAACCTGCAGCTCCATCCACAGCTCCACTGAATGTATTTCTCAAGGGTAAGAATGTACAGATTTCCTAAAGCCTCCCTCGAAGTGCTATGAAGGGCAACAGGGTGGGTGAGACTCTGAAAAAGGCCCAAAGTTCATCTAGTGAAAAAGCTGTATTCTCTTTTTATATGTAGTTTACCCACTAATACTAAGAGTACACTTCTCAGATTTATTTTTCAAAAGGAAAAAAAACAAAAACAAGCACAAAGAGAAGAGAAGGCTCAGGGCTCTGATCCATGTGTCCAAACGCCTGGTGGGAGGAGTAAAGAAGAGGCACTCAGGCTCACTGTCAGGGGAGCCCGGTGACAGGACAACAGGCAATGGGCACAAATGGGAATGCAGAAAACTCCATGCCTGGCATCCTACCCTGCACTGAGTCCTAATAAGCCAGACATCGCCCCACTGGGGCTCCTTCATCTCCATCCCATGCCCAGGGCTGCAGCTGTGCCTGGGGATGGTCAGGCTGTGGCCAGTGCTGGTCATCACTCGTGTCCCATCCCGACTGACCTCACTGGGGGCTACAGGACAGTGACGGTCAGGCAGGGAGGGCACTGCACTGCACCCCAAGACCATCTTTCTTGAAGTTACTACCTGATCACAGTCTTCATAATTTTAGCATGTTTGAACAGGCTTTCATTCCCTGTTCAATTTATGCTTCTTCTTGTTTTAAGTGCACGTTTAGACAAAACAGATGAATGTCACAAAGCTTATGCTTTGTCCTTGTGTTTCTTCCTGACACCAGGAACACACAAAATCCTGGTTTTGAAGAGGTCAGCTGAAGGGTCTTCACATGTAGGATCTAGTTGACATCTTGGATTTGACATCACGGCCTGTGTTGCAGAGCTTTACTTATAAATTATATTGCTGGACCTGTAGTAACTTTGGATACAATTTTCAACATGATTCAGATAAAAATACGGCCTTTCTTTCACCAGGAACTAATTAGCACACAAATCTGTCCCTTTTCCTGTCACACAAGTTACATGAAATAATTTAGAGGCATAACAAGAGGTCACAAACTTTGCTGCTAAAATGCTTTTTTGACAGCACAGCTCTCTTTGCCCAGAAGCATCATGGTTGTGTGCATGACATTTTGTGCCTGGTGGTCCAGGCTTAGGAAGGTCCACAGGGTCTGCATTGTGGGTGTCAATATCTGAGAAGGTCATCCAAACCCACTTCAAATTCACTGGGATTAGCAGGCCTGTCTGGAGACTCTGTTCTGGCAGAGGAGGAACCATGCCAGCAAGCAGCCAGCAACTTCATGAAATAAAAGGGACTGATCCCCTCTTCTGACTATAAAAACAGCAGAGGATAATTTCAGCAGAAAGTATATATGGTACTATGTTTTTAATACAATTTTTATACTGTTTTAAAAATATCTGATATGGCCCAATGAATTAAATTTCACCAGTAAGAATGACAAGATGTAAGAAACTAGACCTAGCAAACCACTGAAACACATTCATAAGGTACAAGTCATAAGCTATCATCACTCATAGCCCATGAACTGCATTTATAGTTTTCAAGGTTAGGACCAGAGGATAACTTGGAATGAAGGGATTTCAGGAAGTCTTGTCCAAACTCTTGTTCAGATCAGGATGCTGGCACTGCCACAAAACACAACACTTTATCCAGATTGCTTAGTAGGTAAGCATTATCCTCACCCTACTTGTTTGATGTGGTATCATGACCTTGATCCTAAATGCATTTGTACCATGATTGCTTTCACATTTGGCTGAAGTCTTTACTTTTTACACATCCTTTGAATGCACTTCCTTGGGTTAATAGCCATTTGGTGTGATCTCTCAACAGTTTAAATCAACATTCATCAAAGGAAAGCTATTTTGCTGCCACAACTTGGGGCCAAAGAAGTGTTTTGAAGTCATGAAAAAGTTGTACTAACATTTAACTTGATAAGTAGCCCCTAGCCACGACTTAGTGTTCAGTCATAGAAATTCACATATGAAATCAAAATGTATTTTTAATGAAAATCTGTTTAACTGATAAGTGCAGATAATTTGCTTCTATGAGAAGCATGAATTTTTGATCTATGAGAATATGAGCATCAAATATTTTTCACTTTTTTTTAAATTTTTTAGATTTAGGTTTTTGGTTCAAAACTAGTTAAATTGGGGCAGTATATTTCAACTCACAGCGCACATTCACTTGTACTCATTGACAGACATTGAAAACAATCCATTTATTCATTAGAGAGTGCCAAAAATAACTCAGCAGTTTCTGTTTTGCTTCTATTCATAGATTTCCTCATTTCATGTTAATTACTTCTTGCAGCACTTGGCACCTTGCAAAAAAATTCAGAACATCTTGAATTATTAGTTGTTTACTGCATTCACAAAATAAAAATGAAAACATAATACTAATAACACTTCATAGCAAGTCCCATGTAATGAGATTGGGGCATTGGAATCTTCTGTAATGTACCCTGCCATTTTGATTAATATCATGAATGGAAAAGTAATTTCAAGCACATAGATGCATATTCAGATGTGTGAAGACAATAGTTATTTTAAGCATTTCTTGCTTAAATGTAGAATTGGAAAGTCTTAATTATTATTCTAAATTATCATAATAATAGTTGAATTTGGTTTGCCTACTGTACCTCTTGATTAAGCCTCAAAGGTGTATGCATTTGTACATTTTCAAGGTTCCATTCTATTATTAAATGACTGACATTTCAATAGGAGGCTTAAATTAAACCATAGCAAAAATTGAAGCAGAAATGGCAACACTGACTTCTGCAATAAATCCTGTCCCTAGGGCCTATTTGAAGAGTGAGGTAGTTGTTGTCTCCTAAATTGTTTGTTGAAGAGGTATTACAGTAATGCAACAAATGAAGTCCCTCAGATAGCATTCTATTTCCCACAAATACTGAAAAACTGATATGAAAACTTCCAGTGTCACAGTTTATGGTGATCTTGTCCTGAATAAACTCATAAACACTTTATTCTGCCATTCAGTTTATAGGTAGCTGCCTCACATTTGGATTGATGGTTGACAGCAGCGATGTATAAATTATGCATGCCAATTTACTGAACACCATTAAACCCAAAGAGTATGGGTAATTTCAATAATTATACATATAAATAGTATTATTAGCTGTGTCAAACTCAGTACCTGGATAGCATGTCAGTATATAATATCTACTAGGGATTCAAAAGGTTCAGCATTTCACATTGAGGTTGGTGACTGGAGAGGTTCCAGCTACCATTTCCACACAGCTCATACCTATAATATATAACTAGATACCACTCTTACGATGCAGAAAAGCTTTGGTGTTGGCTGATCTGTCCACATCTGTGCTGCATTAATTAAAAGAGGATAAGAACTGAAAAATAATTACTTTTAGTAAACACTGCTCCGAGGGAGTTTAAATTACTGTCACCAAAGAACTGGAGAACCTTTTCCTCTGTATTGCTGAAACTTTCAGGTACCTGTTAAATCCCAAAGCTCCTCTCAAGTGGTGTGCCTGGAAATTGTTGCTTTCCACCCAGAGAGGAAAACTCCCACTCTGTTACTGTTTTCCAGCTTCCCTTCAGTGTTGTCTACAGGCCCCATGATGGTAGATGTTGTGCAAACACATAATGAGCAACAGACACAGAAAAATGCTTTAAATGGACAAGGGAGACAAAGAATTGGACAAACATGTGTCACATTTCCGTTTTTATCAATTATTTCAGTGCCTGGCATGCTTTAGATGCACTGCACGGACAAGGCAGTGTCAGCCTATGCACATGGAATCCTAAATTTGTCAGGAATTTCTAAGTGAAAGTCTTACAGAGTCTGCTGCTAAACAACTTGACATCTACTTTCAAAATCAGAAGTCTCAACTGAAGTGGTGGAAACAGCAAGTGTGCCCAATTATTGTTTTAATTTTAAAGCTTAGTCCAGATACAGAGAGATTAAGTGATTTTTTTGTTCCGTGTGAGTGTATCAGCCTGACCACTGGAAATAATGGTGCAAAAGAGATTTAATGCGAGCAACATTATGATTATTAATCTGAGAGTTGAAAAATGTATATCCTCTGCATTCATAATGTTTGAGCAGTGTTCTACACATCCTGATTGCATATTTACATAAAACACTTGTTCCCACACAGAGTTCTGATTTGGCCTCACAATAACCTTTAGAATTCCATTAAAACATTCTCTTTACGTTATTCCCTACAGAAAAAATATGCTTTTGACTTTTTTTTTTTTTTTTTTTGCCATTGCTACCAATGCTTCAGTTTCATCTTGAGTCATTTTAAGACAATTTGTAGGTAACAAAAATAATTTAAATTAAGTAGTATCGATTATTAAGCATGGAAAAGGAAGAAAAATGTGCAGTATGGAAAGCAACATAAAAGACTGTAACGGGAAGGAAAACATAATGGCCATGTATGATGTGTCACAAAACAGCAACCAAGGGGGAAGAAACTCTTGAGAATTTACAGACTATCAGCAGCTCTTCCTCCAGTTGGAAAGTACCAAGGAAGCACAAGAAACTTTCTTTTTGGTCCCCTCAGTTTATAAAACACCCTTTTAGAAAAGCAGAGAGGATTCCTTACATTGTGTGACCCTGAGGGGTAAGGATGGTAGTTGATGAAACAGGTCCACTTCTTTTTCCTTCTTGGCAACAGCCCTCTGAAGTGTCTGTGCAGAATTGCCTGAATTGTTTGGTTATCCCATGCATTGGGAAGCTCTGGAAAGCAGCAAGCTTCTCTGACAGCCCTTTATAATCCCTCTCTGCGGCTTAAGCAGACAGTAAAATATCTTACCCACACTTTTTTTTTTTTTTTTTTTNGCACCACCTGAAAGGGCTCCTGATTTGTGATGAGCTCGTTGTGCTCATCAACCACAGAGACACAAACCACTCTGTAGCATCCAAGGAAGTGCAGAATCATGCCCAGGCTTTGTGTAAATCATGGGACAGATTCAAGCTACCAGTCAGACTGTACCTTGTCCATTGAAAATCATGAAGGAGTGATTGTTTTATTCCCCTACAGTTTTCTAGCTGTACGAAATTTTTACTCGAGTACTCCTATAGTCCAGATTGCAGTGGCAGTTTTACCTCTCACTGATTGTATGACAGGAATGTATTTTCACCCTGTTCTTATGTTTTCCCATTAAGACTTTTTGTCTGGATAGGAGAAATAATTGTACTTCTTCGCTCTATGCAGAATTTACTTTGCAGGAACATCACTACCAGGAACAGTCAGAAGCAAAAGCTGAATCCATAGATCTGCCAGAATGCTCCCCACCCCCCAGTAGATGATTACTGGCGTGGCTGTGGGTCGCTGCCTATGCTGTCCCTTCACAGCAGGAAGAGATCTAAGTGCTATTTTCTGTTTAAAATATAGTCCAATAATTCCACGTGCAAGTGTCTGCCTGCAAACTCTCCTGCTCGACAGCATAACCAATTTTACTCTAACCAGAGCCCACCAAGGCAGCAGGCAACAAAATGGGGGAGATTTTTCAGGGAGTTGCAAAGTATTTACTGCATTATTTACCACTTTTTCACCAGTTTTCAATTTTTGAGTATTATTTTACATTTTTTTTGGTAAAAACATCATGCTGTAGAAAGTCCTTGTTGAAAATTTAGAAGAAAAAATTTAAGCATGCAGTCACACGACATTCAGCGTGCCAATTTTTCATTTTGTTCTATGAATAGTCCCACAAAAATAACACACCCAAATGTTTGTGACTATGTGGAAGTGCTCAAGATGAAAAATCCCTGGACTATTTTTCTGAATGCTTGGACTTCAGTGACTCTCACTGTTGCTTGTGCTTCCTCTTGTGTGATGGGCATTTTGGAATGAA
>VYZR01128023.1:0-12165 GCA_013400675.1 Oxylabes madagascariensis
AAAAAGACTTTTGTTTGTAGATCAGTTCCAAGCCTCAAAGAAAATGACACATTTTGAAGTGTTTACTACAGACTACTTTACTGGAATAGGTAGATGTAAAAATAGATCAAGATTTATAAAAAGCTGCAGTTACTTGGCTGAAAATAGTTTTACTTTTTACTCAGATAGAAACTAATAAGTATATCTGGGGAGAAACAACTTATTTTTCTCACAGTTTCTGGTTGCTCATTGCTCATTACAAGGCTCATGTTTTTTGTATAGACAAAAAAATTTATTGCCTGTTTTATTCTGAATTTGGTCTTACTTTCCTATTTTTTATATATCTTTTTTCCAAAGCTTTTTGTTTTATGGCTTTGAGAAAGCCAGTTTCCTCACATATTCTTATGGTCAGCAGTGGAGTCCTTGATGGGAATTGCAGCATGGATGTCCTTTAGGTGACACTAGCCACACGATAGGAGGGGTGATGTTTAAGGCCTGTTTGAGCAAGGTCAATAAACAAGTGCCAGTGATAGGTACATATATAATCCTAAATCAGTGGAATAACTCAGAGTTAAAGTTACCTGCCACTCTGACTCACGTCCCAAAGATTTTTGTAACATTTTTCTGTGCTATGCCTGAGAACAAGTTTTCTTCTAATTAAGCTTTTAGGTTCTCATGGAGTGCTTTTTAGCTTTCAGTGTGTCACTTACTGCATACACGTCTTCTAACCTTCCAAACCCACATCTTTGCCAGGCTGCCAATGTAAAATAACATTCTGGATCTTTCCCTCAAGCACTTCCTGAAGGTTTGGGGTTTTTTTTTTGCTGTCATTATATAAAGCACTATGGTGATCTTTCTTTTAAGTCTGCCATCTGGATGTCATTCCTGATTTTGTCTCTTTTTCAATATGCATATTCAGGCTAGACCTGAGGTGATGCAGCTTCTTTCTATGCAATGCTTCTTAAAGCTGTACTTTCTTTCCCAGCTGCTTCATCAAATCTTTGGTCATGGCTTCATCATCTCAAGTCTTGGTATTTCAAGTTCTTCCTCTCTGTTATGAAATCCCACACTTACTACCTCCCTAGGGATATGAAAACTGGTGCTGTGAAATTTATTTTCCTGCCTGCATGGAGCATTCCAAACCCCTTTTGCATCATCTTCCCCTGCTGCCTCCTGTCAGTCACAAGTTTCTTGTCTTCACCTGCTGGGTAAAGTGCCTCACCAGTCAAGTCTTTCCCGGGTTAGCTGATCTTGAAATGAATCTTGGAGCATGTATTTTCCCCATCTCCATGTCTTTATTCACATATATACCCCTTGTCTTCTGAAACCAGGGCTCACATCAAGGGCTGCTCTTGAGGGAAGACAAGGTGTTGACTTGAGTCAGGATTCAGGGTGCAAGGAGTAGAGATTGGCACTTCCAGTGGTGCATCTGCCCTGTCTGCCCTGGTTTTAGACTGTCGCTATGCTTGATAGTCTCTCCTTCTACCTGTGTTTGTACAGCAAAGAGTAAACAATTCTTACTGACACCTTTTGATGCAGTTACAAAGCTACAAAGCCCACCACTATTCATTAATTGCAATCCATCTCCTGTTTTTCTGTGATCACTGTTTTGTGCTTCGAAAGAGTAGAACTCTATTTATGAAACTAGAATTCAAAATTTACAAATGCAAGGAATTTAAAAGTAATATTTTTTTGCAATAGAATCTTTTGATCATAATAGATTATTGTATTATTTTAACCCTTTGTCATATATGTCAGTGTTTTTTTAAGAGCAACAAGATTTTCTTGCAGAATTCACAGGATAGGATAGCTATATGAGTGACAATATTTACTGTTTTCAGAATAGTAAATTTGTTTGAAATTATGTATAATGAAACTGAAACCTAAAAAATAAGAGATAATAAAAGGTTTGGCTTTCTATGTAACTTTGAACAAAGAACTCAGATATCCTATTTCAATAGTTTGCATAGAGATTAGCGTGTTCTTAAAACTCACTTAAAATCTGCTTTTCATATCACGGCCATTCCTGGCATTGAAGTTTAGTGATTACTGTACTCATGGCCGACTGCGAGATTGTAGTTGTATTTTGATTTAAAAACACCCAATACTTGATAAATTAGCTGCAGTTTCACTTCCTCACAGTCTGTAGTTTTGATTTTTCTTAGGCGAGAGAATGTAATTAAGAATTAGGAGACTTGTCCTGCTGGATTAATACTCGCATTGGTCCCTGATCCTGGCAGTGGTCAGTAATTGATTTGCAGGTGAGAGAACACCAGAACCACGACACATAGGAAGAAACTGGGTTCTTTGTTCAGCCAACCTGCCTCCAGGCTGCCAGGGCTTTAGGGACTTCCCAAGTCAAAACTGTGCCTCTGGTCACCGTGTTCAGTAGCTGCTTTGTGCTGCTTTCTGCTCTGTGACTTTGTCTAACCTTTTGTCACTCACATGCAGTTTCATTTTCCACAGCCTCTTGTGGCAGAAATTTCCACAGTGCCATTGATTGTGTCTGTGGAAAACAGTATCTATCCTCTTTTATCCTTCTTTTGTTTGTTTAAACTTGTTCCTTCCTACTATCACTGGGTATCCCTTAGTTCCCCTATTTTGAGGCTTTCTCTGTTCAACTTCCCTGTGCTGCTTAGGAATTACTAGACCTCTGTTTTATCTCCCTCTCACTTATCTTTTTTCCGAACTGGAAAATATTAGGCTACGTATTCTCTCCTGTGTGAGTTGTTCCTTATGTCTGATCCGCATGAGCAATAAGGAAACGGATGTGAAAAAGCAGCTTCTCGTTACAGGAGAGTAGCGAGGCAACGGAGTCTGACTGCTGGCATTCCTCTTCCAAAATACCGTCGTGAATCCCGGGACAAAGTATCTCCTTCTCATACAGTTACACCATAACTCACAAAGTATCAGTTTGTTTCCTGCGTGTGGGACGCTCTTCTGCCCTGAGACAGAATGAGAGTTGAAGGATGTTGTTCTTGGTTCCAAAGTTTTGGGGTTTTAAGCAGAGGAATTCAGTTAAAGAATTGCAAAGCTCAGCATGACAAATTGGGTAATGGTGGAATTAGGATTAGGCTACATCATGGATTTGCCCCCATGTGTACATATGATATCATGTTCTTAATTAGCTCCATAAGCTGTAATTTCTCTGTGAATCTCTGTTAGTTACTGCACCGGGCAGTCAGTGCTGTCCTGGGTCTGTGGGGGGAAGGAACCTCCTGCCTGTGGGACCCTCCCCTCATTTGGTGCAGAGCTGAAATATGTGTTGAATGTTGACAGTCTGGGTTTCTTGAATAAGCAGGAGGTGGCATGGATTGCTGTCCCTGCCTCCCCACACAGCTCCAGTGTTGTACAGGTCAGGTCCCTCCAGCAAAGATCCCATGCATGACCACTACTTCTGGAGTTTTGCTTGTAGGGAGGAGGAGCGCGTCTGTGTTGCTGATGTGCTTATGCCGTTCAGGAACATAACAGCTCTCTGTCATTCTATGTGGGCAAAAGGATGCACGTATGTACAGGTGCGTAAGATTAGACAGACATGAGGTTGTCGCTTTGTATCTTCACAAAAAGGGGAGGGGAAGCGAACAAGGAATTCCCTGCAAGTAGGTCTAACAGCAAAACTTCTGCTTCGTATTATGACCATCTGCCAGGTGTTAGGTGTGCAGAAACATCCTGGGCAGTAAAATATTACCCAAAGAGGCAGGACACCACTGGAAGATCACAGCAGCCTGTCCCCAGCCGAGGTGGCGGAGGTGCTAAGGGTGAATTCACCACACCCTGAAACCAGAGTGCACTGACCAAGTACAGAAGGGGATGAATAAGGAGCCGTGACATCCGGCAGTGGGTGACCCTCGGAAGAGAGGGTGGACTTGATCTGAGCGAGAAACCGGTTCACGTGCATGGTCACAAGAAAACCTGATGGAGAGTGGCGAAGGGCTTTAGTCACTATGACTTTTTCACATTTTTCGCACTCGGTGGGAAGCGACATCGGCGACGCTTTGGCTTTAAACCTCTGTGAGCCTCGGCTCTGCATCTGTACGCCGGGTCACCAACACCTCCCTCCGCGTCCCGTGGGCATCCAGAGCCTTATTAATGTTGATGAGGCACTCAGACGGGCGCCCCACCAAAGCCCATGAGGCCGTCGCTAATTACCTCCTGTCTGGCGGGCGGGCAGAGGGGACACGCGGGGGCCGCCACCACGCTGCCGACCCAAGCCCAGCGGCGCGGCGGGGCCGCGGGGCGGGCACTTCGTGCATGTGTCAGCCCTCATTAGCATGGCGGCTGGCGGCCCCGCCCCCCGCGGCTGCCGGCAAGGCGGCTCCCGCTGGCCCCGCCCCCGCGCGTCCGCTCATTAGCATGCAGATATGCCCCGCCCCCTCATTAGCATGCAGCCGTGCCCCGCCCCCTCATTAGCATGCAGCTTTGCTCCCACCCCCTCATTAGCATGGCGGCGGGCCCCGCCCCCGGCGGCCATTAGTGCCGCGGCGCCCTGGCTGCGGGGGCGGGCGGTGGTGCTGCGCGCTCCGCTCCGCGCTGCTGCTGCTGCCGGCGGCGCNTGGGCTCCGGGGCCGCCGCGGCGCTGGGGACCGGCGGCTTCGGTGTCGCGGGCGGGGTCCGGCCCCGCGCTCCGCCCGGGAAGCGGCAGGCGCGGTCGGCAGCCGCGGCCCGGGAGCGGTGACGCTCGGCGTCCGGCTCCGAAATAGCTGCCCCGGGCTGAGCATCTTGTGCCGGCCCGGCAAGGGGCCAGGAAGCTCCCGCAGCTCCTCCCGAGAGGAGGGGTGTTTGCGGCGGGGCACGCTGTGCGAGCTGGGACCAGCCAGCGCCCACCGCCCCTCTGAGCGCCTGCTCTTGATCTTGCAACTTGTAGACAATCGAACTTTTTCGTCTATTCATTTTCAGTAAAAAACACGCCCGAATAGGCGATACAATGGGTGCGTGTCAGTGTTATTAGGAAGATCCCGTTTTACCGTACGAATCCCGTTTCGCCGTACTAATTCAGCCGTACCTCCTTTACTTATTTTCATCCTTTGCCCTGTTGCTGTTAGCATTTCTACCTCTGTTTATGGTGGTAGGAGGAGACAACTGTTTGCGTTCTGCTTGCTGCTCTTGCTGACGGCAGAGCAGCAAATCGGGAGAGCATGGCTTCTTGTTTGTTTTCTTTTATTCCACTTAGGAGAGGCGGTAATGCTCTACATACCCCTAAGATGGGCTGGTTGACAGTGGGGGCACACTTGTGTTTTAATGCTTGGGGCGATGATGTCCTCAACTAATATTTTGTTAGAACAGGTGATCTGACAGCAAATAGACCATTTCTTTATTTCAGTGGGTTTTTTTCACTCACGCATACATCCATGTGTTCATTAGCTCAACTACTCTGTTAAGAATTGAAGCTCTGCAGCACAGACTAAGTAACTACGTAAGAAAACAGCACTTCGAATTTTTGGCTAAGTGCTGGACACCAAAACACCTATGAGATCCAGTATTGTAGAGAGCATTAAAAGAGGGGACACTTTGGCAGAATCAGTTCTTTGGAACTAGTTTCGTTTGAATGGTGTTTTTTGAGATGTATTGTACAGGTGTCTTTTGTCAGATGTGTAGATGGCTGGTCAGTTTTTGGTAAAATACTGCCTGGTTGGTCTGTTTTGAAGGTGATGGAGCTGGAATAACTGCAGTTCTCTCAGTGGATTGAATTCCTCATTGCTTGTGTATGGACATAATTACACCCTGAGTTTTCTGCAGCTGGTTTAGGGTGCCATTCAGTCAAACATGGCACTGCTGCTTTAGGTGGTGTTGTCTGTGTCTTGCTGTGGCAGTAGTGTGTGCATCTGCATATGGCTGCAGTTCTGAGATGCTCCTGTCTTGGGAAATGTTGCGGAAGGGATTTCTGGATTCCATGGCAGCATTGAGGGCTTTGGGATAACTTTACCTTCGCAACAAAAATGCTATAATTTCTACTGAAGACGTAAGGAGGAAAAAAAGGAAAGTTCACACTTGATGCCTTTGTATAACCATCTTTTTTAAGAGCAGTAAGGTTCCTCTGAGTACTGGATGGCTTCAGTATTTGAGTACTTGTAGAAATTAATTCTTTCACCCAGAAGTTTGAGCTTATATTAAATATAAATATAAATTTTTGGGTCAAGTGCTGTGATTGACACTTGTCTTTCAGCAAATATCTGCAAAAGAGGAACCTGTGTCTGTTTTGTCACGCATAATGATCTTTTCAAATTAACGGCAGGCAAATAAATATTTCACTTTGAAAGAGTGTTAAGGGAACAGCACCATGGTGTTAAGCTGACACGTTGAGGGTGAATTCTTCAAAACAACTTATTGTCAGTTTGCATTAAGTTATCTCCATCTTCTCGCCCTCTCGGCAGCTTTATCCTGAGATAAAATCTTGCCACTGCAAAGTGGAGTTTAGCAGAAAATTCAGCCTTAAAAAAACCCCAAACAACCCAAAACAAAACTAAAGAAAAATAGCTGGGAAATAAAGACCTGGACAGTACCTCAGGTACCTTAGAGAAGAGTTTTGTGTTGTTTCCATGCTTGCTGTGTGTTTTTGGACAATAAGAAATGAGGCTTGGTGTACTATTTATATCCCACTGCGTCTTCCTGAGCACTTAAAGCTGTGATGTTATCAAATGTGTGCTTTGCTATGCAGGCACCTGGGTAGTTTCTGTACAGCGAGTGTATTGTCAAATACGTTGTTTGTCTTTTAAGGCTGCACAGAAACTGCTCCAAGTTGTTTTAAAATTGATTACAAGCAAGTCACGTGCTTCATTTTTGGAATTTCTTAGGATTAAGTGACAAACGTGTAGTGGCCTTCACTAAAACATGGATCAGTGCTAGCTTTTGCTGCGTGACAGATCTTGATGTCAGTGGAGGATTTAAATTCTTTTTTGCTTTCTTATTGCTTGTGTTTAAAATAAGGCTGTCACCAACTGAGTTTTGAAGCTTAAGAAGGAAAGCTTTTTTTTCTTACTAGCAAATATTTCTACACTTGGTTTTGCTTTCCTTTTTAATTTTCAGTAAATCAGTACTCAAGTACAGCTGTTGCTTTTACTTCAATGCTGATTGTTTTCCAGTAGATAAGACTTTTGTGGTGATGGATATCATGAGGAATGCGGCATGCATATGCTGCAATTTAGGTTGTATCTTTGAAAGACAACAGGGGATTCATATTTGAAAACGAGAAAACTCTTCCTTGGTTTCAGATAAAACAAAGGGAAACATGAGAAAGTGAGGATGCAAGAAGAACCAGTTAATCTTCTTTCTTTTGCCAGCTTTCTGGGATCTCTGCACAGATCATCCTTCCCTGCCTTGTTTAGATGATGGTGGGAAAGCAGAGAGCGTTCATTCCTATTAGAGTAGCAGTGGCTGAGGTTATGGCAGTGCAAAGTGCTTCTGTGCTTGCTGTCCTGTATGTGAGACTGTCAATTCCTGATGATTGTTGTGCCTCAGTCCGGCCTGAAACAGCAACGTGTTTCTAAGGAGGCCAAGTGAGCAAACCCATCTCATGCAATGGAAGCTCTTTGGTGTCCTGAGTTCAGCCTCACTGTGCTCATTAGTGCAGTGCAGGAGTAGATGAGGTGTAACTGGTCACTTGTGTACAACTGCCTGTGATCTTAGGTTTGCCTCTCAGAACTTCATCTGACACCTTGGAGTAACTTTAGAGTACAAATTAGCAGATCAAAGCTTTCAGTGGTTAGATGAGTAGCGTGTTCCTCAAAATTCCTCCTCTAGGGAGGTATACACAGCTCAATATTGCTGTTGGTGGGCCAGGATTTCATCCTGGAAATATCAGATCATTTCCTTTAAATCAGGATATGATAGATGAACTTACTGCTGTTGAGCCTGTGCCCTGGTAAGACAGGAAGTGAAGATGTTTTAATTGTGGAGGAGAGTTAATGGGATGTTGCAGCTATAAAAACTCTAGGATAGCAGCAGTGAATGATAGTTCAGCCTTACACCACAGCATTTTGTAAAAGTCTAAGTGGTAGAACTAAGCATTCCTTCTGTTATTGAAAACATACACAAATAATCCATCATGCTCACATCCCAAGAGGCAGAGAACTTTTAGAATGCATTGCAGCCAGTTAACTGGCCTCTTAGCAGGCTGAGGTATTTGGGAGTATGAGCTGTGCAGAGCACACAGCTGTTGCCACAATAGCTTTTCTCCAGCTGTCATGCAGAGGTCTGTCACAAAATACCCCACATTCCCTTGTAACTCAGCCCTTTGTAATATTCAGGTTTCCTTGCTCAGAGGGAATACAGCCTAGCAACTACCTAATCACCCTCTGATTTTTTTATTCTGCAGTTGCCATTTACTTCATGCTTTTTTTTTTTTTCCAAAACTGAACAATGTATGGCTAGTTTTAGCAGTACGCAGCAAGAAAGCCACTAATACTTTATTCTTTCAAGTCTGCTGTGCAAAATACTGTCTATTTTTGATCAGAATTGATAAATTTATTTGTCTTGGTGTTTTTTCTTCTTTGTGAAACTATGGCTTTTGTTTTGTGGCAATGACGTATAGTTTTGCATACTGAGTAGGCTTTAGTGACTTGTGTGAATGTATGAGTTAATAAATGTCATTAGATCCTTGAGATGGTATTGAATGGATGCAATTCAGTGTGGCTGAGATGAGCTTAGTTTGTCGGTCAGCTTAGTGTTACCTGTGGTAATGCATGAACATGTTTGAAACTGTTAAAACACTTAACACTATACAAAATCTGTGTAGACCTTCACTGTTTGGGACTTTTTTTGTTTGTTTACTGATTTCATGCTGTATTTACAAGCTCAAATCTTACTGCCGACTTTGTAAAAAAAATACTTTTCCTACTGCTCTTAAAGTGTCTGTATCGTATTCTGGATAAATTCTGATTGGAGCTGATTGTTCCACTCTCTAGTGAGTAAAATGACTTGGATGTCGATTTTTGACTCTTGAATTTTAATATCAGACACTCTGTCTGAAAGCAGGCATATGACTTGCAGATGGATGGGTGAGCAGTTGTTCAGGCTTTTTTTCCCCTTTTCCCTTTCCTTTTCTGAGCTGCTACTTTCACAAGACTTCTCAGTGACTAGCAATAAACCCGAAGGTGGGTTATCTAAAAGTGTCTTTTATCTCTGAAATAGCTATTGGGCAACAAAACGGCTTGTTCTGAATTTTATGTTCTATATATGAATTCCAAGCTCCAAAATAGAGTAGTAAAGCAGATTGAAAAACAACAACTGAATGTGCAGCTGGTGTTTGAGCCAGCATGCTGGGTGTTTGACAGACCCTGATGCATTGGTGCCCCACTTCCCTGTGCTGGACTTGGGATGTACAAATCCCTCCCCAGTTTCTGGGTATTCTGACTAACCCTCGCTGACCGTCAAAAAATGCTCTCGGAGTAAGCACACAAGCAAGTTAAAGGAATAAAATGCCACAGATTCCAGGCTGCAGATTCACGCAGGGCTAGCTGGGACTGGTATGCTCACACTGAGATAAAGCCTGGGGCCTCCCTACGGTAATTCAAGGTGACAAAGTGACAAAATACAGTTTAGGAGCAACTGATTGTCGACATCTGTTGAGGTTAAAGGTGAAAAATAAAAACGCTAATCAAAACAAAGGACTTGTGATGTAGTCACCTGGAATAGTAAGGGCTGCTTGTCACCCCTCTTGTGAAACTTGAACGGCTCACTCCTTGCTTCCTGCAACACTGCTACCAAGCAAAACTCTGGACTTGCTCTGGTTACAGATCTACAGCCTGGAAATGTAGTAGGTGACTTTAGGCTTGCCTTGCAGGCAAGCAGGAAACCTCAGGCTGCATGTGAGTGTTCCAGTATAGCCAGCAGTGGCGTAATGAATCCTGTTATCCAGCAGTCACGTCTCGTATTAGTGCGCACACAGGGTAGAGCTGAGCTGGGTTCAAAAGCTGGCATAAATTTGGAGCAGTGTTTAAGTTTTGAGATACTCACCATTCTGGTTTTGAACGATTTACAATTTTTTTTCTAAAATGAAACTCCTTTGGGATAACTTAACCCATGTGGCAGTCTGAAAGCACCTTTCTGTGTGTTAGCTCCTAGCAGCAGTTGCTTATATAGCGAGTAAATATTGACATACCTTTTGCTTATCAGGTCGTCTTCTACTGCCACTTGCACAAGGAGTCCTGGCACAGTTTCCCAGATTACTGCCTGGCATGCCCTTTGCACTCCCGGCAATGAATAGGCAGCCGCTGGCCTCTAGCCCTGTGCCTCCTTCCCGTACTAGAGGGAGAGGCTCCTGACTCTGGTTTTGGCTGGAGCTCTGAATTCCAGTGCTCGGTAGTGGTGGTGGAGGGTGGCTCTTATAAGTAGGGCCCTTATATTCCAAGAGTTTGGAAGGGCCTAAATGGCTTATGTTTGTGTACCTCGTGCAACCTGTTTGCACTTACCGAAAGCATACCCGGCACTGAAAATGTTGTGGCCGAACTCCTTGAAGTATCCAAAGATAAATACCAGCTTCGTGAAGTGGAATGTAGCAGACCTCTGGCTGGCTGGTAGGAAGCTAGTTTTGCTGCAGACCTTCCCAAATTAGTCAGTCTGCAGGTCTAGACTGGTGTGACACAAGCAGAGAACTTCTCCCTTTTTTCCAACGATTCAGGTGGCTTAACTGCAGTGGTTTGGTAGTCTTGTCTTCAGTTATGGTCATAAGGCACTGTTAAAGGAAAACCAGATAAATGCACCACTTCTTGTTCTAGTTCAAGAAGTATGTAAAACCAACATTAAAAGAGAAATCATGCCTACAATTGGTACTTTTTATTTTTTTTTAAACTTGTCGCTCTGCATAGGACGTGTCCAAAGATTTCTGGATGTAACTTTGAACAACCAAGACAAACTCTTACTGAGGAGTAGGAGGGAACCAGATTGAAAAGTTTAATTGCAAATAATGCACTTAGGCAATGTTCGCCTGCAAGTGGTTTGCCCTACAGAGTTGCTGGAGTTCTGTTTTGAAATTCTGAGAGATAGCAGTGGTAGCCTGCTACTACAAATTCCTGGTTAGATCCCAAGTGAATTATTTCTGTCTGGGCAGTGAGTGAGGCCCTTACTGTTCACCTTGAACTGTATCCTTCTTTCCGAAGACATGCTCTGTGACTGTGAGCAACTTTTTTTCTTGTCTCTTTTTTATCTTCTCTTCTTTGCTATTTTGTTTGTTCTGTCTCATGGCTCAAGTGTGGTTGCAGCTTGGGTTTGGGATAACCTGTAGGGCACTTAATGGGAACAGGTAACACAAAAGAAAATATTTCTTTCCTCTCTTTATAACTTAATTACTTAAAGTAGATAGCAGACAAGGGATGTTTGCTTAATATGTTTGTTTTGCCTTTTCTTACTTTTTTCTGCCATGTATATACTTAAGCTGGTCACATCCCAGCATGTGAAGTTGATGATATGCAGTGATGCTTCTGGAGGGAACTTTGATGAGGTTGAAATTACTTTTTGTAGATCGCTTGCTTTTACTAGGTTGTTTTTAAGAGGGCTGGTTGGACTGCTGTGCCTGGACTGTTCTTGGTTAAGCTAAAGAAGGTCATGTATCCACGTTTGAAGTGTTTGATCTTGAGACTAGCCGAGCATTGTGTGCAAGGGCTATTGTTGCAGTGAGGTCAGGGATTCTAATGTGGAATGGGAGAGGCTGGAGAACTTGGACTTAGGCAGAGCCTCAAACCTGACTGAGATACTACTGAGGAAGACTGTGTGCCCTTCTCTAGTTGCATGGGGAAATGCCATAAACTCTGCTTACAGAGGGAGATCCTGTTGGATGATGGAGTCCATGGTGAATCTTGTAACATACAAATGTGCTCACACTAAATCTCACAAAGGACTAAAGAGGAGACAGTGCCTCTGGGAAAGGCTTGTATGGAGCTTCCCAAAGCTGCAGTTGGCAAGTGAGGGCTGCATATGTGGTCACAAGGGCTGTGCTGGTGCAGATGGGGAACTGGAGGGCCTTGAAAGCAAGGGCAAGTTGATTGTTTGCTTTTTAGAAGGGACTGACAGTGGGGAGGCACAAGGCTGGGGAAATGTTTTTGTTCTTCAAGCCTGAAGAAACAGGGCTTTGCTGTAATTGAAGGTTTAATTTGATAAGCTAGTACTACAAGTAAGGAAAAATGTTCAGAAGGTCCACTTGCTGCCACAGCAGTTTGCCATTATAGCTATTTACTCCCTCCAGTGCACCGAAAC
>VYZR01128029.1:0-11900 GCA_013400675.1 Oxylabes madagascariensis
AAAGGTGCACACAGGTAATCAAATGCTCGCTGTCCATGTCTAACCACAAGATTCCTTGAGGGTCAGACAGTACCTTTGGATATTTATGCATGAAATTGCCATTGGCTTTAAAAAGCTCTGTCTGCCAAAACTCTGTTACAAGTGGGCCTGTAATTCTGTACTGGACACTGAATTAGTAGGAACACGTGGGTGGAGCCCAGGGAAGAGCTAGAAGAAAATAAAATAATAGAACATGGAGGAGTTTCATAAGTATGAAGAAAGCACAAATGTTCGTTGTGACTTTGAAAGGCAAAACCAGAGAAAAATGGCTGGAAGACGTACTCAGCTGGTCTATATATTTCAGTGAGAGCTCAGTGTGGTCAATGGCAGCATTGTCTCCACCATCAGTTTGATTATAAAGATTTAGGATGGCTCATGAAAACACAGTTGTTCACAGCCAATTCAGGAAGCTAACAACGAGCCTGTGTTTCAGCAAGTTTGGATGCTACTGATGCAATTACAGAGGGCAGGGAATGTATTTATTTATATGAGTAGACACACATACATCTATTAGAGTGACTTGTTCAGCAGAAATTGAGACTGAAGTTACTACAGGAGAGAAGTAAGGAATGTGCTGCAGTCAAGAGGCTGGATGTAAAGAATTGTCAACATGGGAACTTCCATCGCTTAACAGAAGGAAGAGCAAAAGGAAAAGAAAAAAAAATAATAAAAAATATGGTTTAGCCTCCTTCTCCCTGAAAATACTGCAAAACATCTTAAAAGATATACCCTGATATTAAAAAGTTGGAAATACCATGTTTTCTTTAAGTCTGCATTCTCTTTAATGAATAGATTTGTTCTGCCAGTTCTTCAACAAGTGAGGAATCCAATCATTCCTTGTTTTGGCTTTTTTTTTTCTTCCTTCCAGTGGGACAGAAATACTGGAAATGTTGTGAGCTGGTTGGGGTTTTTTTTAAAGCCAAATTATTTCATGTGCCAAAGTACCATACTTGGGAAAGAAGTGATTTCCAAGAAGGGTTGTGTGTACAGCCAAAGCAGTAAACAAAAAGGAACAACAAAAGTCATTTGTCCCTGAGCAGAGGCTAAAGGGATTTTAAGTTAGAGGAAAGGACTTGAAGCAATAAACTGGCAGGTGACTGGCAGAGACAGCTGCCTGAATATTTGAAACTAGGCTGAGTTTTGTAAAATGTATTTATTTTAATTGAGCTCAAACATGCACTCATTAGTAATGTGATCCTGCTGCCAGGTCAGGACAAGGGTGCTCAGAGCCAGGGCTCCAGAGCTGGAGTCCAGTCCCACACAGGCAAACCAAGACTGGAGAAAGATGACTCTTGGTTACACAAACAAAATAACAAAACAGCTCTGATTTTCCCTAAAAGACAGGCACAAAACCAAATAGAATGACCCACCCTCAGAGTTTGACTTGGGCCCAGAGATGTCAATACGCCCATTTATTTTTGCAGGACTCATGCAAATTGTTTTCCTTGTGACACTGCATTTCCTGGCTCCAGCTGACCCTGGAGCTTCTCAGCCCGTGTATTCCCTTTACAAGGCAAGTTTCTTGGCTTGCAGGCACACGGGTCATCAGCGTGCAGCTAAAGTTCACCAGAGTTTGCGATGCAAATTTCCAAGTGGCAACAAAAAGTAGCTTTTTAGTTTGAAAGCCTCTGGCAAATTTTTTGAGGGCAAAACTTGGATTTTTTTAGAGTAAGACTGTTGGGGAAAAAATAATTGAACAAAAAAACAAAACACACAAATAAAAGTAAATAAATTTCTCCTGTTTCAGTACTGGAAATCCCAGGAGGATCAGTAAGGAAATCTAATCATAAATGCAAAGTGCAACTGGCAACCTGACTCCCCCCTCTCGCTCACAGAGAAGCAAAATAAAATCACCACTATGATGAACAAATAAGTGAGCAGATTTTATTTGCAGTACCTAATAATTTATCCTTTTTTTGTTTTTTAAATCAACAAATCCTCTGCTAGTTCACATTAATTAATGGAAATAAAAGGTGAAATGGTTTCCGGAATCTGGAATTCTCTGCAGAATAACCCTTAGAAAGAAGCACATGTTCCCACACCACGGATCAAGTCTTTACACAATCCTTCTGCACCCAAAAAAGCCACCTTCCCTCAGTGACTACCACAGTGCCCGAGTAGTCCCACACTAATAATCAAATAGTCCCTCACCAGCAATCAATTCTGTTCAGTGGTAAAGAAATCCTTGCTGTAAATAAAAGTAGAATAAACTGGAACTAATGATTTATCCCATGTTTTCTGTGAATTGCTATTCCACTAGGCATGACATTGAACCAGGAAAAAAAAAAAGACAGAGTAGATGTTGAATATAAACAGAATAGAGTTTGCATTCCTGGGCTGATGTTTTATTTAAAAAGGCAATTCTGGTTGCCATTCCTTTTTTTTATATATATATAACGAAGAAAATTAATATTTTCCGAGTATTGCTTTTCTCCTTCATTCATCTCATGCGCAAGAAACCAGTCCCTAAAATAACTTGGAGCGCTTTTTTTTTTTAATGCCTGAGCCAAAAAAAAAAAAAGAGTATTCAAGTAACAACAGCAGAAATCCCTGCCCAATCCTTAATCACTGCTCACTGATTTAGGTCTGTTTTATGAGCAGGCAGCCCTTTTGCAGAAAGCCATTTTCTTGGCAGGGAGTGTCTGTGGGGGCAGAGGGCTGCTCCCCCCTGGCTGTGCCCTCTGGGGCTGGCAGCCCCGGAAGGCAGCGGGAGTTTGAGTGCCAGAGTTTTGTCTGACAATACTCATCTCTGGTAAGTGTGAATGAGTGTTAGATATAAAGCGGGAGGCCGGACACAAAGGACCCAACAGGGCATAAAAACAATACATATTGCACACTGTGACTCCTCTGATGGGCAAGGCAGGGGTGGAAGGAGAGAGGGACAGAGAATTGCACTCTTTGCATTGAGGGATTTTCTTGGTTCTGGGCTTGTTTGCAATTGTTTGTGTGTCAGAGTAAAAATAATGGATTTGGGGAGAACAACCTGTTAAAAACCTTCCTTGTTTTAGAACAATTTTTCCCCCCCTCCCTTCCCTAGTCACCATTTGTCACAGTCAACTACTGAAATCCTCTATTAATCGCTAAATCCAGATAATAGCGGAGGTGGGTTGGCTGACCTGTGAAATTAGGTCTGCATGTAAAAAGGAATTGAACTGTGCGAGCTTTGGAAATAACTCTGTCGGTATTTACACTAGCATTTCAACATCAAAGATCTCCCCTGGGCTCCTGTAGGTGCCTCTAATCCAAGTACCAATCAACCAGCTCAGCTTTTCCACCCAGCCAGCCCGGCTTGGAGACCCTTGGAGATCTATCCCAGCCAACCAAGAGGCAGGTGAGAAGCTTCTTGCTGGTTGTCAGCCCCCAGGTTTCCGTGAGGCTGGGGCCCCGGGAAACAAGCTAACAAAAGAGATGGAAAAATAAAAGAGAAAATCAGCATTTTTATTCCACAGGAGAAACAGCCTACCCACCTCGCGAGCAAGCTTGTGCACAAATTGTAATTACCATCCTAAAAAGAGGCCTTTAAATACAACAGGCTCAACAGACTACAGGAAAGTAGAAATTAAAAGGAAGAGTAGAAATTATTTCCTTTGGTTATTACTAGCAATCTTGCTGCTGTTTTAAAGAAGCCTTCACCTCACAGTCCTGCAGGATTCTGTTTCTATGCCCCTCAGCTCTCTTGCTGTTTTTGTGGGCACAATTGCTGCCACTGCAGATGCAGAGCTCAAAGCACTGCTCTCACTTAAACCAAAGTCTCACAGTGACTTGGCCATAAGGATATTCTTCTTCCCACTCTACAGGTCAGTAAAGTGAGGCTCCCAGCAAACATCCACCACCAGTTCCAGCTTCTCTTACTTCACAGAGACATAGAATGGATGGGACCTTGAAGTCTATCTCTTTCCAACACCCTGCTCTGGGGAGGCACATTCCATGGTCCCAGGTGGCTCCAAGCCCCATCCAACCTGGCCATGAACTCTTCCAGGGATGGGGCACTCACAGCTTCTCTTGGCAGCCTGTGCCAGCACCTCAGCACCCTCAGAGAAAAGAATTTTTTCCCACTATCTAATCTAAACCTATTCTCTGTCAGTTTGAAGCCATTCCCCCTTGTCCTGTCACTACACGCCCTTACAAAATGTCTCGACACCTGTAGGCTCCCTTCAGGCACTTGAGGACCACAATTAGGTCACCCCAAGTCTCCCACACTTCCTGCAGGAGATGGCTCCTCTGAAGTTCTGATAATTTGGATGCATTTGTTCTCACCTGCTTCACTTCAGTCCCAAGACATCTCTTCTACGCCATTTGACAATGGGTTTAAATTTAGACAAAAGTATTTTCAAGAGGAGCAGAGAGCTGTATTCCCTCCCTATTAGCTCCAGCCTCTAAGGGTGTGGGAGAGGATTGGGAGAAGGGGAGGAATCATTTTCCACCATTTGCTAATAGGGTAGGTGAACTGCACAGTGTCAAGTGTGCTCCTCCTGAGATCCATTCTCAGACACATTAGCTATTTAGCTCAAGAAACACAAGGTGAAGGTTGATCTAACATTTACCTTTGGATGTCTTAAAGAAAAGTTAAAATACATATATATTGGAAAGCAATCTAGGAAAAAAATCCACAATGGCCATATAAAAAAGTTGGCATGATTTTCCTGATACTCTAAAAAGTCATCATCATATAAGACTGCAACAGAAATCTCTTACCTTTGGACTACTCCACCACCTCTTATTTTTTATAAACCTTTACTAAATTTACCCAGGGAGAAAGAAGAGGCAGAGAAGAGATCACCTTTAAGGCTTTTCCTTTCTTTTCCTGTCTTTTTTGTTGTTTTCTTTTTTTTTTTTAAATGACAATAGAATTTTTTTTTCCTAAAGTTGTATTAGGGATTCACTTAAGCAGAAATGAACTGTAATATGCAAATAGTTCTAATTGGACTGCTAATAGAGCGTGTCTCTGTTGTTTTTTTGTAGGGAGTTTTATGCCTATGTAATCAGTGCAGACAGCCGTTAAGTAAATGAAGAGGCAACTAACAATGTCAGAAAAGAGACCGGGCGGTTCCAGCTGACACTACCCTAATCTTCCAGGACCCATTAAATGGCAGTTTCAACGCATTACCTACCATAACATCCTTGAATATCACTGATTTTATTTGCAGTATCAAACATTCCATTTCATGCCCCATTAACAGTAGGAGCCTGGGCTTTTTGACGCAGCTAAACATTTTACTAACTACCTGGACTAAGTAACCAATTAACTTTTGGAGACAATACGGCCAATTAAGCGCGAAAAGGTAAGGCTGTCATCCCCCACTAAAATTGAATTTCCTTTTCCTGATGGCACTTATTGTCGGTGTTCAATTGTTAATGGAGATTTGGTCCCTATTAAAAGGATGAAGCCGAAGGATAATGGGAAAGTTCAGAGGACTTGGTTCCTAAAGAGTAGGTCAGAAAATGTCCCAATTGGCCACTAATTCAGTCATCTTTTCTTCATGCCAGCTCTCTTTGCTGGAATAGGGTTGGCAATGCAGCTCCAATCTGACCCACCACGGTAACACATTGTGCAATATGGCAGCCTCAGAGTCACACACGCAGGGGTAGTTAGGGAACTTACAGACAACCAAAAGTACAAACAAATATAACAGTTGGATTTTCAGTGCTGAAATATCATTCTTCTCACATACTGAGCTGTTCAGCACGGTGCTGAGCCTTTGAGAGAGCTCTTGAGCCCAGGGAGCAGGCGCTGCCGTGGTCCTCCTGTGAGCCTCCCTGGCTGCTGTCAGGAGCCCTGCAAGAGAGAGACACTTGTGCAAGCTGAAGTGTTCATCCTCACAACCTACATGGATTTTTTTCAGTCCTTGCCATCAGGCTGAAATCTTCTGCCTTGTCACCAATAAGTGAAGAAGCTGACACCTTAGATGCTCTCATAAATGTGTTTTTCTTCTTCAGAGAAAGTAGATATATGCCCATATATAGGTAGAAACAGAAAAGTTTAGGGTTGATAGCTTCTAATTTTTGATATGATTTTTTTTTATTATTATTTTATACATCTGCTCTGAGTAAAAGCGTCATCCCCTACCACTGAAAAATGTTTCCACCAAAGAACTTGGCAGCAACAAGACAACGGGAAAGCTAAACATCTCCTCAAAGACATGCACTTCATGAGGTCTTTCATTACATGATCTCAAAGCACTTCCCACACTACATTTTCTTAGGATAACATTTTTATATGATTTAGGGTTTTTCCCCCCAGAAATGAGCTGAAGGAAGAGGCACAGAAGTCAGTATGCAGAAAAAAGTAATGGCACAAATACAGAAGGTGGTGTTTTTTACAAGCACTCTATAAACAGAAACCCATGGAAAACATAAGCAATAGGTGGAAAAGTTTGACATGGATCTACCCTAAAGCTGCTTTTTGGCCTCCAGCCAGACAAGTCTGTGTGCTTGGCTCTCTGTGCCAGGCAGAAGGTGTGTGCAGATAATCCCCCATCCCAAAGAAGGCATCCTCTTTGATAAGGATAGCACATATCCTCCAAGGGCACCTGGTGTCTGAGAGGGTGGCATGCCAAGCGTGGCCGAGGCACAACATTTGAGAATCACATTTTTGTCAAACTCTGTGGAGCCCCTCTATCTCTATCTGCAGCAAAAGTACCTGTTGAAAACTGCTGTAATCAAAATACAAGTATAATGTAACCATTATAAGGAGATTGGGAAGCATCATATTTTTGACGCTGAATAAATCCCAGTGCTGGTTTTGTGGATTTCCAGACTTTGTGAACATTTCCATCACTTAAGGCATAACCCACATTAAGATGCAGGCCTACTCTGCCATAACGTATTTAAAGATTAGCCCAGCCACCACATAGTCATCTTAGACTGTTATTAATCTAATCTCTTAAACGCATAGGATATCAAAACAAGGAAGCAAGTGAACTGATTTCTGTCTGCTCTAATAGCAAAAATATGACTTTGGCTTTTCTCTGCAACTCTTTACACCATTGAGCAATTACTTGTGGGCAGAACCTCAGCTCCCACGTTGCTGCTTTTGGTTTTGGGGATTTTATTGGTTCACCAACTACACCTTCCAATTAAATCTGGTGTCATTAGTCTTCTGTGGGACCCCACCTCACATCACACCATGGAGTCCTCATTACCTTTAGTGACTTACTAGCCCAGTTTGAAATATGTAGTGCCCAGGTTAACACATGAAACAAGGTTTAAAACAGTTATTGAAGTGCCTCTGAGATCAGAAAAGTAATTAAGAGTAGCTTCCATCTCCTTTTTGACCATAATTCATCTTCTACTCTTCTCTTAGTTAGCTATTGCACCCGCAATAGAAATAACTGGAGTTTTTCTGCCTTGCACATCATCATTGACTACTGAAATGCCACAGAAAATCAGCTTTTACAGGAGTAAAAGTTTTAATCTCTTAACATTTCTTCCTCTTTCATCCTGGCAGGGTTCCCCAGTTGAATCAGATGCAGCAATCCTTACACTTTAGCCTGCAAGATCCTTGAATTTGCATTACGGTTCAGATATAAACTACCCCAACCAATTCCTATTTTTAACTTTGGCTTGTGGGGGTTTTTATAAGTAAATAGATTTTGGCATATTCTCTGCTTCAAAAATATAAAGATTTGTTGCTTGGTTATAAAAATGGAAACACATTAATTTTAATTTGAAGAAGAATGTTTCATGAAACTATTTAACTTATTATCAAGTTGTAATGAAACAAGTTAAGGGAAGAAAAAGCTTTTTAAATTAATTGTTTAAAAATATTTAAAACCCTCCCTCTCCACACCCTTGAAGATATATGGAGCTAAGTTAATGGCACAGCATAGGGGAACTTTGCTCAATGGGAATTTTCCATTATTCTCAACAAAAAGCCCCTAATGCTCATGGTTTCTGACAGAAACCATAGTTATGAGAAACATATGTCCCTAATAATAAATTAAATCTTTGGTCAAAGATCTTAATCGCTGTTGTGTAAGTGAGGACAGAGCTCGGCTGGGCAGCAAGGCTGGAGGCAGCTCCGGCAGTGGCAGGGGCACCCAGCCCCTCTGCTCCCTCAGCTCCAGACACATCCAGGGCTGTGCTGCAGCCCTCAGCTCCAACAGCCCTCTCCACCCCAGGGACACCAAGAACCACCTCCTGAGCATGTACAATTCAGACTCAGCCAGCACAAGATAGAATTTTCACGTGGTATTGGCACAGACATTTTCATGGAAAGAACCAAGCCCCCTCCTTCCTCTCTGAACAGCCCCACTGAAGACAGCCCTACAGCTCAGGCTGCCACCCTGTTTGGACACCCAGGTCCCACGGACAAGTCCTCCATCTACAAGAGCTGATTTTCTAGAGAAAACACAATTTTATTGAGTTAATCTTCATCCAGCTCTAACTGTGCTCCTGCAGAAACTCTTCTATCTTCCTTTCACTATAACAGCCTTTGCTTCTAGCTCCCTGGAAAACAGCACTGCAAAAGCAAGTGAGGAGGAGAAAAATCTATCGCTTCCTTCATCCCTCAGTATATCGCATCTGGTGTAATCAGAGTCACCTGTGAGCTGAGTTTCCCACACCTGCAAATTCCCCTAGGTTGGTGTAGTTTATGTAATTAGTAAAATACGCACATTTTTCATTATGTGTCCATTGCAAGGCTGCATCTTAGCAAACATGAGGCGTGGGAAGAGACACATTTCACACAGAAACGTGTCCTTTTGTTCCAGACTTCTGGCACGAGGCGTGTAGGGCCTCTGGAGGGTCTGGTTCCCTGAGCCAGAAACTCAGACTCCTATGGACAGTGCTGCTTTCTACATCAGTGCACTTTATAAATCCTGAGTTTGTTCCACGGCATCATTGAGAAAGAAACCAACTCCGCCCCTAAAAGATTGTGTTGTGGAAGGGTAAAGGGCACGTTTTATTCATCCTGTGTTTCTCCACAGGTTCCCAAAACTGACCAGTGCTTCACAAAGCAGCTTCTTCTATGAACTGAGCAAAGGAAATGTGCAAGGTTTGATATTGCAGCCTCTATAGATCTGTCTTAAACACCTTGCTCTTGTCTTTCAGTGCTGGATAATGTGTACCCCAGGTGTGAAATTCCATACCAGTTGCAAAAGTACCATGCAATGTGCTAAGAATTTTGTGAGGAGTTGTTTTGGTTTACGCTGCAGATGATCACTGTTCTTCCCACTCACCCGAGCTGAGATCCTGACCCTTCCCAGCACCAGCAGCTCCTTGTAGCCACACGAATCCTGATGCAGGATCACAGTTTTTCTTTCTTTTTACCTATATTCCCTCTTATTGTCTACCCCTCCTGCTTTCCTCGTGCTCCACTCAAACTCAAAGTGGGCCCCATGCAGCAGCACAACCTGAAATCCCACGAAGGGGATGTTTCCATTGGAAAATTCAAGGTACAAAATAGACCACCTCATGTGGGGCCAGAGGGTAACTTCTTGCCTGCCTGGTAATTATCAAGGTGTAGGGTTGCATATATAATTATGGAGAGGTTGGAGCAGGCTGAGGCTGTAAATTCTCTGCTGTCTGCTTGAGGAGTTGAGTGCTGGAGCTGTTTGGGTACAAGTTCTTTGCCAGGTTAAAGTTGTTCCTCCTCATGACCTTGATGCAGCATGTTTGTTTCTGGTAGGGAACATACCTCAGGCCTTCAAAATTCTCAACTGGAAAAATAGGAGGGAAATTGGAGCTGGGACCCAATAAACACCACTGTCTTAAGATCAGAGAGAGGAGATGTTTGCCTGTACTCAGTTTCAAGTCACTCATTGCTTCTGAATGTCTGATTAATCCATATTTCCCCTACTATTTTTGATAGATATTTATTTGCTGAAAGGTCTTCTATGTGGTTTGACACATTACAAAACTGGCAGAAACAAATATTTCATTCCACTTAGTTTTGAATTACTTTCCTTTTGCATCTTTTCTTGAAAACAAACACCTGGATTTTGATTGCAACCTGTTAGGTCTGAGGTTGGCTTTAATTAATTGTCAAAATTATACTTTTGATAGCCATTACCCAAATGAAGGGAGGAGAAAACACATAAGGAATTTACCATTTCTTAAATTAATTTCATTCCACTTCTTAAAATCATTACTAACTTCTGCAACACTTAATGAATTGAAATTACTGTAGCTGTAGGGATCTGTGATGAAGAGGTCTCTAACAGTTACCTGCAATTCGACCTGGAATTCGAGCTAAAACATTCTTGAACATTTTCCAAGGAATGAAAACTAAAGACCCTGTTGAATTTAATCAGTCACCCACTTCTTTTTTTCCTGCCTGTTGTTTTCCCTTGGGGATTTGCTGGACATAACCCTTTGTCAGCTGATGTGCACAAAGTACCTGCCTAAGCACAACTTTGGCTCTGGAAGAAAGATGAAATAACATATACAAACCACTTGTTTTGTTATTCAAACTACAGAAAAGTCAGTATCACTAAAAATCCTAACTCCAACCCACTCTAAACTGTCCCTTGACTGATGAGAATGGCTCATGTAATAGATATAAAGATGACAAGCTCTCTGTGAGAGACACTCCCTGCTCATTCATATTTATGATAATAAATTGTGATATCCCAGCCTGATTAATAAAGTTTGTGCTGCACTATTTTTCTCAGAAAGGATTCCAGCAATTTTATCTAGCAAATGCATGGGAATTGTTTTAGCCATGGCAGAGACATGACTGATTCAGATACAGAACTCACCCATATTTAGTGGAACCAGTAAAAAAGGACTTGGAGGTGCAGGGGGAAACATAACTGAGTGGAAATATAGGCAAGCATAAGGTAATCCTGCAAACTATATCTGGTCAGAAGATGGTTCTAATAAATCTTCTTAGTAATTTAAAAGGGATATAGCATTTTTATGAACTACAAACAATCAGAGTGATTAATTAATTCAGATTTCTACAACTAGGGTGCTCAGGGAATCACAGGCTATTAACACCATATCCTGAAATTGTTATCAATTTTTTTGTTCTTTGTGATTGCTAAAAATCCCGAAATTTCTTCAAAATCAGCTGGCACTGTAGTCCTTCTATACAGCACATCTTGTAAGTCACAGCGTTCCTTTGGGTCTGTCCCAGAGGATGAGGGGGAAAGGAGAGGGTGAACAGTAAAAATCTCAGCTCACAATTACACAAGATGTTCAGACTTTCCTGGATTTTGTTATGAACCACAGGTGAAACAAGGACTTGGGGACAGAGCTGTCTTATCAAAACTAACACTGCACCCTGCAGAAAGCAGCTGCCACACTCTGACTGAGGGGAGACCAATGCAATTATAACAAGGTATACTGAGGAACCCCCAGTGCTATAAATAATAATAAAGGGTAAATAATAAAAAAATAAAACAGAACCCCCAGAAGTGAGATGTTTTAAATGAAAGGTGATGCACTGTGAACTTAACACACTGGCCCTTTAGCCTTTCTGTTAAAAAGGTAATCTGATTGCCATTGATTTTTTTCACCTCTGTTACTAAGAAGGTGATGGAATGGTGTCCACGCAGATGTATTGAATCAGATACTAAACAGAGAGCAACATAAAGAACAATTATCAGCAGCCTTGCCTTCAGCTTGCTGATTATGACATTACTGAAAAGACAAGGTCTGGGTGACTTAAACCAAAAGGGAAAAAAAAAACCCTAACTAAAGAGGAGAGGGAAGAAACTGATACACGTTTACCATCTGTCTGGGTACAGACAGTTCTTTGCCTTTACCAAAAATATGTATTTCCCCTTTGCAGTTTGATAGGTGTCAGAGTGTGATCAAGCTAATTGGTTTGATCATGTTACAGGAAAAAAAAATAGCACGGAGGCAAAGGCCGACCTGTAGTTCATCTGCTCTAGCCTACCTAGAAAATTCTGTGT
>VYZR01128038.1:1035-19160 GCA_013400675.1 Oxylabes madagascariensis
AGACACAGAGCTGTGCTCAGCCACGTTCCTGACAGCAAAATGCAAAGACTGGGGCACAGAGGACTGTGATCAACTCTCACTCCCAAGGAATTCCTGTGGGAAAGGACGTCCATGTAGATTTGTCTACGCTGGGCTAGTCCTGAGAGGCCACAATTTTTGCTGGATAAAGTACAAATAATAGTGTCATGGTCCAAGTGAAACAGTCAGTACCTAAGTGCACAGCAACGGAAGGTACCAGCCCTAAATAACAATCTGATTAAATAAACTGAGGTAGTGCAATGTGTGTTAAAGTCTATATATAAATTAACAATTATCATTAATTAATAACATTAAAATTTAAAATGAATTAAGAAGTGTTTCCCTATCCCTGCACTGCTTCTCCCTACTAAGCCAGTGCCTTTGTGCATATTACTGTCGCTCTCGCTAACTCAGTGCACAAACTCAAACCTCCCAGTGGTATGGCGTAAAGCACAAACCCTTTTGTGTTATCTGGGAAGAAAGTTCAGTAGCCATGCTCTCTGAAAAGCTTATCAAGAGCTATTAGACTGATAGGCCTAACACCCTAGAAATGGTAAAACTAGAAATCAGGAAAGAAAAGTTCTAGAAAACACAGTATACAGGAACATTTGGGTACTTCAGGTTACGCTGTACTGCGTAATGACGTGATTTACATTCATATTTACACATCAAAAGTACAATTAATGAACTAGATCAGATGGCAAATTGACTGATTAAAATACCTAAATAAGTATGAGCTGCTAAAGACACATATGCACTTTGTAGAAAGGCATTGGGTTTTTACCTGCAGGACTAGCCTGCTCTCATCATAGCAGGTCAGTTTTGTAGACAGTTGACCAACATAAGGGCCAAATTGTGTTCTCTTCTGGATTACTTTCTTTGCAAATACACCAAGGACTGTGAACAAAAGAAAGAGCAGTGTAATATTAGTACAGACATCACAAACTATTTCTTGTATGCTTACAGTTATAAAAATGGAGATAAATAGTGCAGAACACATGGATTCTTTTTCTAGACAAATAAGCCCAGTAAATAATTCCAAGGTGAAGAAACTAAAAAGGATGTAAACAGGTACTGATTTCTTTTTAATGGGAACTACATGGAATAAAAAAGTATCAAAAATCCATGATAGGGTGTTAAACTGAATATGCAACACAAATGTGTCAACACTCCTCAATCTAGAAACTGATGTTATCGTAGTCCGTTGCTTTTTGTCACAATTTTGGAGGTCGTTCTCTCCCAATAAGAATGGAGAGAATCTATAAAAACACAGTATTAGCCTTCTTAATCATTCCAGTTATTCCACTGCCAGATCAATGGATTGACAGTGTAGGCATCTTGTCATTCTCTTTTTGAAAAGCCATCTAGGCAGGACTACTTTTACACAGGTAGCTGTGGAAAATTTGCACACTAAGAACATCATTCCTTTGTTAATGTTTGGGCATTCAAATTGCTTTGCTCTCAGGAGGAAACAACAGTCTATCTATAATATGAACTGAAAATGCTGCAAAAGGTAAATTACCCCAGTGTGATCTCTTGAGTTTGCAGGGGGTGGATAAGGGATGTCATTTACCATTTTGTTTCTGACCTTTCATTGAATACTCTTTCCTGTTTTGCATGCTTGGGAAAAGAGAAAAAAAGTAGTACTGCATGGCTGCTATTAGATACAAATTCAACATTCATTAAACTTGGATTGACTGAACAGAGCTAACTGGGTGCTCACAGCTAAATGTCACACCAGCTCTGGCTAATGTCCTGCCATCAGTTTATGCGTCTGTTACCAGAAATCAGTCATAAAAAACAGTAGCTGACTGTGAGCTTTAGCTGTGCTCAGCTGAAAACTGTCTTCATAATGCTAATGCCCAATGATTATGCCTTGAGTTACTCATGAAAACAGGCCAGTGTTTTTGTTTCCTCTTTCTCAAACGTGGGAAAAAGAGCTAAAATACTTACTCTGCTGGTTTCCAGCTCTCAGCTCCAACACTCGCAAAGTGAGGTAGTGAGGTAGGGTGAGACGGGCTCGGCTGGGAATAACCCTATCTTTAGCCCTGATGAGTGGTCCGTGGAGTTTGCATTCTCCTATAAGGCTTTTACCGCAATCCTCACACCCTACAAATCCAGAAAAGGGAACCTGTTACTAAAAATGACATACTTCTTTCCAATTTAGTCTCTTCTAATTTTGTCATCTTGAGAACACATCTGGAATTACAAATGCTTTTCTTCATATCGGTGTTCTACATTAGGTAGTGAAAAGATTATCTGCAAGTCAAAACCAAACAAGGAAGATTTGAAATAACACCTCCAGTTTGTGCATTCTCTCCTGAGCAAATTGGTAGGTCTTGACCTCCAAAGATTTATACATATGCTCATTTGGAGGTGTCACAAACTGTGCCTTTAAAGACTAGGACGGGGGCAAAATTGGACTTCACAGCATACCCAACTATAAAGTAAGATGCATATATTGATATAGAAATGTGGAAAAAGTTGTTAGCCATAACCTAGGTAAGGTTGGTCCCTTCCAACCTTACCCGTTCTGTGATTACGAAATTCTGAAATTTTCAGAGATCCAAGGAATCCAAGAAAGACTTTGTGTCTGCTGCACAGACCATTCTCAGTAGAAGACAAGATCTTCAGGGTACCACGAAAAATGAGTAGGATGGGCCCTACAGCCACAGCTCAGTTGACAATCATGCAGGGGCAGCCTCCTCATAGGCCACTCTCCCTGTGGAAGTAAGGAAAAGGGGCACGCCCCATGTCCCAGCTGTTGGTTCCCAATAAAGACACTGCAGGCTGAACACACAGACCATCCAGAGAACTCATTAAAGAGAAATACATGTCTGAAAACTGACTTTGCCCCAGCACAGTGAGATATTTTTGGTTCAGTGCAGCTCAAACCGGTTGCCAGGGAAACTCCTACAGAGCAGTGACAAAACTGAGCAATGAGACTTTCCAGCAGAAGGTCATCTCAGCACTGGTGTCACACAGGGCAATGGGAAAAAGGAGACTTCTTGCACAAAACCTTTTTATAGACAGTAGAAACCAAAACAGTGAGCCAACAATGCTTTACAACTGAGTTAAAAAGAAAAGCTGATATTGGTCATCCATGGCTACCTCTTTTTGTTTTCCTTCTGAAAACTCTGCTGAGCAAGTCTATTCAGTAAGTGACAGTACAGAGCAGAGGAGGGGAGCCAGAACAGCCAAGAGAGCCCAAGGGAGCACTGTAGCCGAGACTGAGGCAGGAGAGGTGAGGCTTCATCACAGACAGGGGCTCATAACCAAGGACTGTAAAGAGCTCAGGAGACACTGCCTGGGGGAGACATCAGAGATAGTCTTTGAAAAAGGACAGTAGTACCATAAATGTCATATTCAGGGTACCTTCAAAAAGGTTTCTGTTTGTAAACACAAGCAGGTACTTGACTAAATCACACACCTTGAGAGTCTAGTCCAAAATCTCCTCAGATAAGCCTAAAGTATTCCTACCAAGTTCTTTGGGCTCTCCATCAACACCAACTGAGGAGACAGACTTGTGTGTTGGTCAGGCTGCAGGCACTACAATAGTCAGTATTTTTCAATAATTTGTGGACCATGGAAGTTTTCTTTTGCCATGGCTCCCAGGCTGCACACCTGCACTGTGAATGGCTGAAAAACATTACTTATTTTTGCTAGTGCTACAGATAAAGAACATGCCCCTCTACACTCATCACTTAAAATGCACAAAAACTCCAACAATATAGCTGCCAGGCAGATTTTTCTTGTTATACATTTCTTTATGTACCACAAAGTCCTTTACAGCTAGGCTGCAAGAAAATAAAAATATTTCCTTGGTGATTTAACTTAATTGGCTTTTAAACAAATTACCCTTCAGAGGGCAACAAAATTATGAGGGCTTCCTGAGCTTGCTCGGAATAATAGTGACTTTGTCTCAAGTCAAACAGCTCCTGCTTGGAGAGTGATTGTACGCAAACGGCCGAAACTCCTTACCAAAAGCAAAATGGAGACAAAGAACCGCTGTTAGAGGAAGGATGTGTCTAATCATAAAGTACACGACCTTATCAATCCATGCCATACCTCTGTGATTCATCACTAGCAAGCTCCTGAGCAAACCTTCCAGCTGCCCCAGGGCAGTGCCCACCTTTGAGGCTCCAAGGTGGGCAGCTCACAGGAAGGCTAGAAAGGGAAAGCAGGGGGAAAAGGGCCTTAAATCAGCCTCCAAATTCTGCAGTAGTGCTCCATTAGATAACCCTCCTTGGTCCTCCAGATCCAAGACAGAAGGTCTGAAATGATTCACACATGGGTAGTAAAGAGGCTCTCCTATAAAATCAGGAACTGCTTTGCATCCAACCGGGTGTTGAGCAAGGGTCTCCAAGCAGAGCAGCCCCACAGACAACTGCCTAGGCAGCACATCTCAGTAGCAGCACAAAGATAACAGCTAGCCCTGAACAAAATTACCTGCAGAGCTGGAAGCACTATTAAGCACCTTGCTAGAATGGCCTGGGATTCTGACCTGGCACAGCTGCCCAACACCTTGAAATATGAGATTAGCTCAGTTGGTTAGAGCATGGTGCCAACAACACCAAGGTTGTGGGTTCAGTCCCTGTATACTTAAGAGTTTGACTTGATCACACTTGTGGGTCCCTTCCAACTCAGAATATTTGGCAATTCTGTGAAATATTCAGAGCTGTCCAACGCTTGTTACAAGATTGCCTATATTTCATTGTGTGGGTCACGAAGATAACTAGAATGACTTAAATTGTTTAATAACAGGCATACTGGAATTACATTCACTACACAGTATTTCTGACCCCACACCAACATGTTAGTACCCTGACTGCAAATTTTTTGCATTCTAAAAATTGCCAGGTGTACCAGAAAAACAGAATTGGAGCACTGCAAATAGAATAACTTTAGGGGCTACTGAAGGAAACTGAGATCTTTGTAACTTCTCTCCCCAAAACTAACAGTGGAAAACTGTCAAATTCTTCCTCAGAGGTAATTACTGGCAATGCCATGATCCTTTGTGTTTCAATGGTAAATTACAGATGCCATTGGCAAAGGAATGTACATAGAGCCACAGCACAGAGTTTGCAAAGCTCACACAGATTTTATGCACCTTTTTAACCTGGCTAATTAAGTAAAATATCTTTTTACAACAACAGCTTCAGAACACACTCTAACCTGTTCTGAAATAGGGTGCATCCAGCTATGGAAACAACACACACTTTGTCATATTAGCACTAGAAATGAAGAACACTTGGTCAGAAAAATCACCTCCTGCAAAGAAGATCTCTTCTGCTTTTTGCTAGGCACCTTAGTACCTCGACACCTTTTCAGTTTCCTTGCTCCCTTAAATTGTATTTATACAAACAAAATTAATGGATTCGAGGTCATGAGCAAGCATGCAAGAAAAAGTAAAACTGCCACCATTCCTCTGTTCTCTTGTGATTTAGATGAGTAGGCAACTAAAAGAAATAAACAAGATTTACAGGAGTTACAAGCTGTTAAAAACCAGATTGTGTCATTTACTATATCCTTAGAAAATCAATGCTATCTTGTCCCCTAGAGGGTATTTCTTCATTCTTCCTCTGTCCTCCCAATGATTTTGAAAAAACTCCAAATAATGCCTTTTTATCTATCTGTAGATAAAACTGCACAAGCTAATAGATCTTGTAGCTGTAAAGATTTTTATTTTGCTGCACCTCCCTGCAGCAGGGGGGAGGCAGGCGTACAGAAGAGCCCAGCCCTGGTGCAGGTGCAGGCTCTGACCAGGCTGTGGGTGTGCAGACACTACATCAATCTCAAGGATGAGGTACTCACCCCTGCCAACCACCGCTGGAGGGGCTAAGAGAAGGGTACACCTCCCTGACACCCCCAGCTCCTGAATGCCTCTGCTCCCACTTCTCCCACATATTGGGAAGCATGGTCGGCAGCAGCCAACCCCTGGCTTTGCCCTGCTCTTTGGGTCATCACAAAACTGAGACCCGCTGCCCACAGGATGCGCTTCCACCACAGGAGCTGACGGGACACTGGCAGCTGTGCTCCCAGGGAGGAGAATGGGCTGTGAGTGTGGCTCACCTGTACTGTCCTCACCACGCTGGTGCTTCGCCCCAGTCCAGGTCTAGGTCACAGTTCTCCTTTGCTGCAGCCTACACAGCCCGGCAGCCTCAGCTGCCAGCCTGCCTTGTCCTTCAGACAGCTCTGGGGCCAGCCACGCTGCACTGGGACAAGCTCCCGCAGCCTACGGTAGCCAAGCTGGCACGGCAGCTTGGGCAAGCTGGACTTGAGCACAGTCAACAAACTGGTGTCCAAAACAGCAGCACGGTTGGAGCACTGTGCCACCCCCACAGGCACAAGCCCGGCCTCGGGTAGAGCTCATTAGAGCGGGCAAGGAGCCACGGGCTGCGGTTACACAGAGCCCTGCTGCACAGATAACGGGAGCTATACATAGCCATGCTAGGAACTGCAATCACTGTCGTGATAACTCACACATGCCACCAGATCCTTAACCAATCAGCAGCAGAACATCACTTTTTAAAACCGGTTTGCTAAAAACTAGATGCCTATCAGGACCTCCTCTCTGCCTTCTCTCCAACCCCTGCTTTCAAGCGAGACTTTACAATACCTGAACATTTCAGTGGCCCACAAGATGCATGCGGTGCAATTACGTCCCCTGTGAAGGCAGAGGTAAATCATTCCTTTTCAACTGTCCACTTGGAGCAAATGCACCCTGTGAGAAATGATCAGAGGCTGAGCAGACCCTGGCATTTGCTGTGCTGTTTTGCAGCATTAGAATTAGCTCCCATGCGCAGAGGGAACAAAGATCAGTGTACACAGCAGTCCAAATCCTAGCCTAATTACAATCATAAGATTTGCATAGCAAACAACAGTAATTTATTCTGGAGTAAAACTGTAGCACTTCGTTAGCCCTGTTCAGCTTTCACAGAGAGGAACACGGCAAAAACACCTTCTGGATATTTTCTGTCTGTGGTACATTGCACATGCCAGTCTTCATTCTCTTAGCCAAAGGTGCATGAGGGTTTCCAGCCTGAGGTTTGTTCTGCAGCACTCTGTGCTGGAATAGCTTGAAATCCTTGTTCTACAATTTATTTGGCAAAAAATTCAAAGTACTCAATTAGCAAACAGTTAATCACAAGTTATCTTTCCATTATTGTGGGCCACTGACACACATTTTCTCTGAAAAAAAAGTTTATGAAAGAAGCCTTATATCCTAAGCTTGATGTGCAAAATGAAGCTTTTCACTGATTAATAACTGATTCTATTTATATTGAAGTAAAATAGAACTTGTCATAATTACCAGAATTCAGAATAATTTTATTCAAATCCCATTAACTTCTGGTATTTTGTTCTGCTAAATTGTCTACAGATTGATCTTTACTTTTTAACTGTAAAAACTGATCCCTAGTCCAGCATAAAAACAGGTGAACATTTCCTCAACATCTCCTTTTCATGTCTTTTCTGTATCATACACCAAAACCATGTATTAGCAGAGACATAATACTACTCAGCTCTGCATGGAAAAAAACAACAAGAAAAAAAATCAAGAAACCCAACTACAGGCTGCCTTTGCAATCGTAATCATTCACCTGGATCAAGACTGAAAACTTGCACTTCTGTGCATGACACTGTCTTATTTGGGAAGCAGGTGCAGTGTTTTCCATAACTCTGCACCCAAAATAACGCCACTCTCACAAGGAAGGGGACCAAAAACAAAAAACGAGATTTACTCCTGTGTGCTTGAGAGGGAAACTTTAGATTTCAAGCAGAGAGTTCCCATGTCTTTGACACACAGAAACCCTGAAGGCTTGCAGTCTCTACCTGGTGGCACCAGCACAAAAACTGTGGACGTGCTGCTGGGGCAATATTGGCCCCTTACCAAGGCCCTGTGCTGCCATGCCAGGCTTTCTAGTGAGAGGACAGGAGCTCCTAAGACACAGGTTGACAGGTGAGGAAGAGTCCCAGTCCTGCTCAGGCATTAGTGGCATCCTGCACATAAATGCCTACTGCTCTTGGGGGCCCCTCCCTGGGAAGGAGAATGGTAGGTGGTTTGCAAACATCCCAGAAATCATTCTGAACATTAAAAATATTCATGGGAACATGACCTCATTCTATTAAAATGCAAAACTTTAAAAATGAGTTACTATATTTGGAGACAGAAACAGAGAAAGAGAACAGCAAACATGCCTTACTGCCACCCCACCGCATACATTCAGTCCAACCGGCAGGTCAAGCTGATGCCCTAAAACCCAGCACTGCAGGTGAACCTGATGCTCAGGCACCCTGACCCAGCCACTGATTTGCTGTGACACCTTCCCTCACCTCACCTCCATCCTCCCTATGCTTGTCTCTGTTCCCAAGGAGAAAGAGATTTGGAAGGAGAGTACACCCTTGGGTTTTCAGCAGTGGGAAATTATCTGTCAAGGCACCTGCTCCTTCCTCACAGCAGTATGATCCTCACCAGCTGTTCTTATGGAAGAATGCCTCTAGGAGGGTGGCTCAGCATTTATCTGACTATAAAGAAACCTAACACAAAGCATGTGTGCATTTTTTCTGGCAGACACAAGTTCCAATATGTAAATTCTACCAAACTGCAAAACTATTTGTTATACAAACACATACAATACAACAAACACTATGATTCATTACTAGTTCCTAATAGGGAGTCATCATGATGATAATCAAGCTCATCTGGGAACAGTAAGTCTTTCACCTGGTGGCCATGAATACTAATACAGGCATAGCCCGAAGGAATTTAAACAGTTTTCGTTAAAAGTCAGTCTCACACTAATCCCAGTGAGGCTTTCTACCGTGCTCGTTCTGTATAGCAAATCCGAGGAGCAAAACAGTTAGAGAAACCTCATGGAGCACAGCTGGGCTATGGAATTCAGCAGTTTCAGCATGTTCCCATGAAGGCTGTGCAGCAAAACCATACCTGTGCTCTGCTGCGTCTTACAAACTCCACAGGAAAAAAGTTACTTCACTGTTTGAACGCCTGAAAAGGCAGTGACTTACATCTTTCCTGCAAAACTAAAGGAGAAAAAAACCCCAACAAACCCACAACACAAAAAAAAGCCCCAACAAACCAAACAGGAGGGAAAGTATGTAGGTGCAAACTTCACTGCAGTCTGATCAACTAGTTTATCAAAGTTCTTGGTATGCTCATTCATCTTAAAAATGACCTGAGGTCAAAAAATTCATTGATTGATTGAAAGCTAATTTAAAAAAATAATCATTTTCTGGTTATTCTTGGGATAAAACTCACGTGTCACATTTCCAGTACACCACATGGGGTTTGGTTATTATCAGAACCCATATACATAAATGAGCACAGTTCGAGTGAAGTCACCTCCCATAGTTTACATGTATAGAAGTTCTCTTTGCGCTGATTAGAAGCTCTCTCTGCTGAAAGCTGAGCACATTTCAAATAATCATATTGAAAAATGCAGTTGGATTTTCCACGGGGTTTTTTTCCTTATCTCCCTCTCCCTCCACCATCTTGGCATGAAGTTATATAAAATTAGATCCAGAAACAGGGAAGGAGGTTAACAGCAAATTCATAGAAACAACTGCTACTTTTTATGAGAAAGAACCTGAGTCAGCATAGCATGGTCCTATGAAATGCCCAGCAAAAAGCTCTCCGAGAGGGAAGCCTTCCTGTTGCACTCTGCCCATCTTCCCCAGCAGCCAGCAGCAATCCAACCTGGTGCAAGGCTGTGGCTCCTTGGCTGCTTGCTTTAGGTCTTCACTAGCACTGTCCAAATTGTGCTGCTTCTACACTGAAGACAGCAAGACTAAAATCCCCCTGTCACAGATACACAGATAGACATCAAGAGAGTCATATTCACACTGCTCATAAGCACCCTGCGGCTCCTGGGCACATGCAAGACCCTCTAATCCACATCTCCCACACCACAGATTTCAGCTACCGCAGCAGAAGTACTTTATATATCTCAAGCGCTTTTCTTTTGGAGAGATTTTTGGCAGGACAGTTGATTCATTTTTGTGTCAGACATTTTAGTGGAAAATGTGAACGCTACTCTGGCAGTTCAACACACATACCAGAATCTTCCACTTTTGTAACAGCAGAAAAAAAACCCCATATAATACATCTTCCTAAATGCACATATGTATAAATACACATGCACACAGCCACACACCCCACATTAAGTGCATTAATACTGTCAGCGGTTTTATTGATGGCAGATCAACACCACGGTTTCAATTCTGATAAAGGAAGTGCAGCAATTATAACAACTAAAGCTTAGTATCGATTAGTTGAAATATTTCCAAGCCTTACAACATTCCCTTAAAAGGGAACCTTAAACTGGGTCTCTTGCACCTTCATTGAACTTGGTTGTTACTGGCCACCAAGTCCAGATGTTGTGTGGAGGAGACTGGTGGAAAACTTGGTGACCAAAGCTCTCTCCCCTAAGGAAACCAGCCCAAAACAATCCATCATTTCCACTGGTGACTTTCAACATGGACTTGTGGGAACTTTACCAGCAAAGACACTAGCACCTGGGATATATTTCCAGCTGCTTACTGGAAGAAAGAACCAGGCAGGTTAGACACACTTTGGAGAAGGTAATATGAGTTTACAGTAGAATGCAAAGAGGAAGCATGGCATGCAGAGCAAAGAGATACCATACTCATCCTGTGGCTGCAGAACCTGATGTCTTTAGAGGCACAAGTAACAACATGAAGCAAGTATAGCTACTGGGAATCAAAGTGCAGTGTTTGCACCCCAGGACCCACTTCTGCAGGTATTAGTTTGTGCACATGGCTCCACTGATGTGCAAGTAGCCACATTATGAAAGAAATGAAAGTCCATGTGGAGAAGTGAATACATGGACACTTAAAACTGGTCAGGGCTGAGACCTTGGAGTCCTGAAAGAACACTCCAGTCCATATTACACTCAGTGGAAGCTATTAATAAAACTGGAAAATGAGTTAACTTCCTCAGTGAGCCATCCAAACTTCTTATTGATATTCCCACTCACCCAAGAGAAAAAAAAGAAGCTAATTTATTTTGATCAATGAACCCTAAAGTATATATCTAAAATACTGAAATGAAGGAGTAGTCTTTAACAAGCATTGGCTTTTGTAAATGAAGGGTTATTTACAGCTTAACAGAATAACTTTAGTTCTTACTATGCATCCACTTCATAACAGACAACTTCTGTTATTCCTTGCCTCATTTCCAACAGGAAAAGCATGCTTGATTCCCAGCCTCTCTGGGAACAAATGGGTAGGAGACTCTCATCCTTAGCCTTTATGATCCTGTTAAATTCTTCTCCTCTTTTAAGGCATGAAGTGATTTCTTTTTAAAAAAACACATAGACATTGGGAAGTTCTGCTGCTGAACAGACACAAAGATTTATTTCTGTGAAAAAATACTCACATGCGCAAGTATTGTATCTGTGTTTCCATTAATTAACTTTATTTTTCCTAAAATTCAACCTTTATTTCTTTTTTCCTAAAAAATATTTTTATGGGGAACCACATGATAATTAGCTAATGTCTTGACAGACACTGTAATAAAGAAATTATGTCTACCTGCATTTCTTTAACAGACTGATTAAAAAAGGCTAATAAGATTGGCAGCAACAAATTAGACAGCAGTATAGTACATTTTCCTCACAATAACTATACTCCTGAGGCATAAGGACAGCCCTGTAAGACACAGAAATACAAAGTACATGATTATAGATTATTATAAGAGAATTGCATGAGACTTGCAAAAATTTGTGGGTTTAGAAAAAAATTGCAGCTTTTTTTTCATAGATTAAGCTCTCAACTCAATTATAAAGTATCTCCATACAGTTTTATTTATTCTGCTGACAGTCATCTCAGTTTGAGATCAAATAAAATTCAAATACTTTTTATAGATTTCTGATTAATCTGTAGTTTCTTTTAATTATTTGCAAAAGTCACACACACAAATAACAGTAGTCTCTGTTACATGAATCTAAGAAGCAATCTTGCAATGCAAATTTGCAAAGAATTTGTTCCTATTTTCATACTTTCCTAGCTTGAAGAACAAGATCAACAGATGGTAAAGCACCACCTTAGGGGAAATGCACCATTCCTCAGATACTTATTTATATAACTCTAGTTATTTAACATACATATTTACTTAAAGATGTGTATGATTACATATCTCACCTTGTATTTGGTATATTTTACTCTGTTGGTCAGAAATCAAATATTTTATACTTCTTTTACTTCAACACTGCCAATAGGTCAAAACAATTTAATATTCTATAAAGATGGTAGAAGAGGCGAAGAGACAATTGTCCTACCAGAACATCCCTATGCACCTCCCCACTCACATCTCCCTAAGCACTTTCCAGTCCAGTAAGTTAAACTTAACACACTCTGCCTTGTCTTATCGCTCGAGGAACAGGGAACAAGTGCCACCTTCCGTGTCACACATGAATCATCCACTTTCTTCCCCATTACACCAACTAAAAAAGCCCCGATCAACTGAGCCTTCCGCGACTGTGATTCTTTTCTATTTGCACCATTACATGTACCCAGGAACCCTCACTGGTCAACATTTTCATAACACATCTAGATTACAGCACTAAAAGGACCTACAAATAGATCTCCCGTCCAACTTAAATGTTAACTTTCTATTAGCTTTAGCTTTACATTTTAATGGCTTCCAATGCCTATCATGCATAAATACGCTTAAGTGAGGTCAAAAAACAGTGTTGACACATTTGGATAACAATAATGACAACAGAGCCCACAAACTTTGATATCTGCCTGCTTGACTTCAGTCAAGTTTTCACATCTTAGTCAAAATTATAATGCATTTCCTTTTTTTGTTTTTTCTCTCTGAAAATCTTGGAAACTTAACAGCAGAAGCCGCAAGCAAACATGTCAATGCTCTACAGTTTTCATTTTAAGGATCACAAAGTAATCTAAAGAAAGCATATTAGCATATGGAGCCCAAATTCTTCCAAGAAAAACAGATAAGTTATCTGCTGGGAAAAGCACAAAATGAGACAAAACTAGTTAGATTGCTAGCTCAAAATCACTCGAGGAAAAAATGACAGACTGAGGAACACAAACTATTCCAGCAAAACATGAAGCTTTCCAATCACTTCTCTCAAAATGAGGGGGGACTATTTGAGAGCTTTCAAACTACTACATCCAGGCACTTTAATCATGTTTGCAAGAAAAACACAGCAATTCCTACTGCCACGTAAGAACAAGGCTGCATGGCGGCAATTACTCTGTTCTGAGCTTGCCCTTACACTTAAAATAACAAAAGAAGAAATGACATTACTTAACTTTTTTTTCCTGCTATCATAAGTGGGGCACGCCTGGAAGTTGTAGCTGCATGAACCCAGTAATCTTTTCCTTCAGTCACCACAGAAACTAATATAGAAACTCTGGCAATTTGTTCTCCTGTTTTCAGTAGAAAATTTACATATTAATTACACACCAAATTCCCTTGGTCTAATAAACTGTTCTGGACTCGCACAATGAAAATACTGCTCCTTCATTATTATCCTTCTCTTGCTATTCTTTTCTGTCTTTACAAAAAACCCATGTACACCTGAAGCCGGCAGCAAGCATAGTGGTGAGTCTACCTCTTGCTTTGAGTCCATGCATGGAAACAGGGGTTTGGAAATATATCCTCACCTTTCAAAGGATTTTAAGATTCCCAGATTTTCTGCCTGACAGGCCCTCTTGTTAGTCACTGCCTTGTGTTTAAGTATTGACACAGCAGTCTGTACCAGTTAAGAAATCACCTAATGCAACTCAGCTGATTTTCAAAGGTATAAAAAATTTCGTATCATAGTTTACATAAATAACTGATGTTCAGGACCTGACTGGAAGACCCAAATACTCATTTTCTATTACTTTTCATATTCATTAATCACCATTAGATAAAGAACAAATGAACTCACATAGAGGCTAGAAACAGCACAAGAGTTACTTAAGTGTTTCCCATGACAGAACACAACTCAAACATTGGTTTTGCACTCAAGAACGGAACAGCAAACATTTCATAATCTCACTACATATGTGAAATCAAAACAAACCTTACCTTATTTAAAATGGCAATTTTAATAAAAAGTCAGGCTATGCCAGTACAGGGTGTAAAGAACCATGCCATCCTCCTTGGGCAGACTTTTCCAAATGCCCCTGTATTCAACTAAGTCTAACTCCGCTCTGTTTTGTTTCCCCAGGAGGACCCATTCAGGACCATGTGCTCCTTTTCAGCTGTCAATAAACAGCAGCAGTGAATCCCCCAGCGCTTCACAAAGCTAGTTGGGCATAGCCATTCATTTCTTCAGGAAAACAGGGCATTGATTTCAGCAAATTCCCAGGGAGCAGCTACAACAAAGAGATCAAAGACCCACCTCCTTTCCTGCCTGGCTTTGGCCGGCTGTGCTGAGAGGAGCAGCAACAGGTTTCCCGAAGAGCGGGCTCTATCCCCACCGACCGCTGCACACTCCATTCACGCCCATCGCCTTCCTACATTCCCGGGACAGCCCCCGGCGCTAACCGTGACAAACCCCTACATTCAGGCAGCATAATATACTGCACACTAGTTCATCCAAGGATAAAAAGAAAAACAAGCTCCAGGGGAAGTCTGCTGCTTCCCCGACCAGCCGAGCCTCAGTAGCTTACAGATTTTTCATAAACATCTTTTTTTTTTTTTTCTTAGCTTCTCCATCTAAATCAGAGAAACTCTTGCTACCTCAAATTCATTGTGCTGAAACTGCTCTGGAATGTTGGCTTTTCTGATTTATTTCCACAAGCTTGAAGACTTAGCTGCTGGAGTTTGAGGTCTAGCTGCAGCAGCCCTTGTATTGTACAACCATGATATTTTCTTTGTGCAAGTTGCCCTGGACTGCAGTGGGTTTTCTTCTAAGAAATTTAAGGGAGTTTGTTCCAGTTTGGTTAGAATTTTTTACTTTTTTTAATTATACGTCTTGTCTTCATTACTGTAACTTGGAACAAGATTTTTAATGCTAAAATTTGACCTTGTATTGAACCAAGCATTAGCAAAAGACAATGTCATGGTCAATTCTAAAGAGTGGTGGTTAGGCTACACATCTATTGCTAAACAGTATCAGCCAGAGACTTGGTGCTGAGACCACCTCACACCAGCTCCATGTGTCTAAATGCTTGTCATCTCCTTCTCTTTTCCCCCACAAACAGTTTGGTTATTTCCAAATTCCTTACCTGGAACACAGTCTGGTAGATATTATGCCTCACACACACACCCCCCCAGTGTTTGTTGCTTGTTAGTATACGCCAGTACTGAGCTCACAGGCTGGCCCTGAAATATTTAGTTATATACATACAATCATAATGATCTGAAATAATTTCACACCTGTACAGATTTGCCATGTCATTCTTTAGCATTCTCCTGACATTTTACGAAGGCACTACCTGGCTGTCACAAACACCCACCAACTGGAACCTGGAAAGTTCCCTCAGCACTGGTACTGCCTCCAGGCTACTGACACAACTCCAAGTGAGAAGACAAATGTCTATCCCACTAACATGAGCAAGTATCACAGGACCTGGCACAGCACAAGAATTACAATACTGAGAAGACCAGGGACAGGTGGTAGGGATGACTGCTCACTGCACAGCAGACAGCTGAGAACACAAGGAAATACAGAACCGTAGAATTAATGAAACTGCAGGAGACCCGTAACGATCAACTAGCCCAGACTCTTGCTGAATGCAGGCCCTTTAATAGCATTACCCAGGGCCTTGTCAAGCTGTATTTCAAATACTTCCAGTGAGGGCAACTCCACACTTCCCTGGGCAGCCTATTCCAATGTTTGATCGATCCCCCATTAAAAACGCCCCTTGCATCCACAAGCATCTCCACTGAAGCAACTTGTGGCCATTGCCTCTTGTCCTGGGAAAAGGCTGCTTCCAACTCTCTTCCATAACCACCATTTTTGTACTGCAAGACCACGACTAGATCCCCTTGAGCCTTCTCTTCTTCAAGCAGAACACACCCAACTCCTTCAGCCTCTGCTCAGGTGACAAACTACTCTAACACCCTGAGCATTAGGGGGAACATGAGAAAGGCACTGTTGCTGAGCTGAAAAAAAGAAAAATGAAATTGCCAGGGCGTAAAATTGCTGAAAGAGACAAACATCTGAGTACAGTTGAGGAGTCTTGACTACGATCCCTGTGCAGTCACCCTGCTCTCTGCTTTCTTTAATATTTCACTCCTGATAACAGTTTCGCCTGTTGTATACAATACAGTCAGGCATATTACATTCCTTATTTTAGAGTTCTCTCTCTATCTAAATGGCATTTAAGCACACCTCAAAATTGCCATTTCACAGAAAAAAAGTTAAAAATGCATTTTAACAAATTACTTAATCTCCACATATAATTGCTATCTTCCATTAAGCCACTGATGATTTTATATTTATTAACTGATTGCAGTTATTAATGAAAACCCCCCAAATGTGTTTTTCCTGGTTCCTCTAAGGAAGTACTGAAGAATGATAAAACGTGTGTCTGAAATTTCCCTCTCTTATATTGCACAATGTGCAGCTGGGCAGCCCTTGGAGGCAATGATAAAAAAAAGGCAGCTGAGGCACTGGAGGGACTCCAAAAGAAAGCACGCAGATCAGATCAATAAGCAGAAAAAATATGCTTAATGCTTCAGAAAACTTAAGCTGGAGTGAGAGAGTGCAAGTATCAGGGAAACATGAGCAGCAATCTTCCATGGTAGTTATGACAGCAAAGTACAAGGATATACCACTTGTCTGTTAAGAAGAAGGACAAATAATAGTGATAAGGCAGGAGATTTGGATGTGACTGGGATAATGATGCTTTGGAAGCACAGGAGTTAAATTCACAAAATGATTAAAAAACCCTGAGCACATCACTCTGTAGTAATCTGGGATGGTATTTGTGCCAAAGATAGATAAAACATTTTAGACAGAATTGCAATTTTAAATCTCAATGAACCAGTCTGTTCTTATACTTGGGCCAGATTTTTACAATTTTACTCACATTAAGTCATGCTTTACTCCAAGAATAATCCCGTTGATTATAATGGTAATATTGTTCCACAGATGTCTCAGAAGAAACGCAAATGTAAAAGCAGACTTTATACTTCAGATAAAAGACATCAATCATGAGTACATCTGGGAATCCGATAAAAACATATGGTACAAAAAAATCACTCTGGGATGATGGAAATGTACTTACAGAGCAGGTCTGTGGACATGTTTACAGATCAGGCAAAGGAAACCTACACAAAGTAAATGAAAAAAGAATTATCAGTTTTCTGAACTAGGACTATTCATGTTTATATCTCATGCTAATAATCATATGCACAGTCTTTTCGTTCTTTAGGAAATAAGGAGAACATTTCTACAGAAATCTAAAAATGAAGAACTTTAGTTTGTAGAGGAAAAAAAACCCCGATTCCACTTCATTTCACAGACAATGAAAACTGACAATATTAATGTAATGCATTTTAATTAAGAGCAGTTCATTGTATTCCACTTCTTCATTACCTTTTATTATGATGTGTTTTCCAGGCATCGATTACAACAGAATTTTCAAGCATTGCTTATTTTACCCCCATTGCATGCTATTCTGTGTTTAAGCCTGGTATTTCTAACAGTCCTGACCCTTGCAGAGTCAAAAAGAGTATTAACCAAATATAGGGCAAGACATTTTATTTGCTCTCTTGAAGGACTTCTGGAGACTTTTGGTTTTCTGCTGAACTCATTCATCTTGTTCCCATTCATCTGCTGGTTTTTGACTGAAATTTTACTGTAAGCACATAGGAGTAGAGTCTGAGTTTTCTGTAGCTATCTGAGTAATCCCCAACACACAGGTATCCCAACAACTGAATAAGGCTACTTGGAGCTGCAGAAATAATAAAGCATGTATTGGTAAGGGGACACACAAATAACAGTATGAATCACTTCCGTGCACGCCATTTTATGCCCTGTATAAATAAGGCAGTGTTTAAAGGGGGGTTTGTGTGTATGAGTTAGGGTGAATGGAAGATGTTCAATAAGGCCAAATGCCGGGTTCCTGCCCTTGGGTCACAACAACCCCAGGCAGTGCTA
>VYZR01128038.1:24989-35747 GCA_013400675.1 Oxylabes madagascariensis
TAGTTGGTTCATAAAAGCCAGATGTCTCTATACATAAATTATGTAGCGAAGCATAATTAACGCACTTCCACAATATGTCTTGCTGTTTGTTAACAGCTTCTTGGCTAGTAGAAATGTTTTCCTTTTCCTCTCCACTCCCAAAGGCCTCATACTTCAGAGATTTGCTTGAGCTGCCTGAAGCAGGCAATGATAACAAGAATACATCTTATAACTCTGAAGCATAAGCTAAGTTTTCACTAAGAACTTAATACTCCAGGCAGAGAAACAGCAGGAGCTGATTTGTTTTAATTAATGCTAAAGACTTACACAAAGGTAAACAATCTACCCTTGTTGTACAGTGCTTAAAGTACATAGGATTCCATAAAATACAAATCAGCTCCTGCTGTAACAAGAAATTCAACTCTAAGGCCCCAGTTTCCAAACTTAGTGGAAGGCAGTAAACGCTTATGCACAATGTGTATGGGTGGAAGTGATTTCTGGAGGGNACTCCTAGGGAAAGATACCAAACAGCGTCTCATGCCAGCCTGCCTTACTGCGGGCTGCCCTTGTTTGGCTTTGCAAAGCAGTCAGAATTTTGACTGCAATCCAGCAAAGCAATTCTGCATTTCCCATGTTTTCCCACCACTGACTTGCAAGGAACTATTTGTACACATGAAGACAAACCTACACTTCATATTTTGCTGGGTCAGGATCAAGGCACCAATCATCTTTCTGGATCCTTATTTTCTTATGAGAATTGGATAAAACAAGCTAAAAAAAATAAATCTTGTAAGTGTGAGCTTTAGAAAGCCTCAAGACCCAGGAACATTCCTAAAATAATTTGCATTCCACAGCAGCAGGGCAAAACCATTTCCATTTCAATGAGCCCTTTGGAGAGGACTCTGGTCTACTGGCTGAAACTCAGGACTGAATCCCAGCATAAAATAAACACCAAACCCACTTGTACAAGGTCACGTGGAAAAGCACTTTTTCCTGTTCTCCCTCAATACCTTGGCTAAACTTTTTTTCACCACTTCAAGCCTACATCCCAACACTTATTCCAAGAAGGGCACTGCCACTCCTCTACTGGACAGACTGGTCAGCAGGGAGATTGCCTGTCCCTTTCCTGCATCATCCTCAAGCAGTTGTCCCCAAAGAGTCAACAAGTCTGTGGCTTCAAAAAAAGGTTTGACAAAAACCTGGCTTTTAACACTCACTTCTTTCATAAGTTTGATACAAATAACACACACTAGCAGCTGAAAACTTTCCAAATGTGGTGAGCAAAACCCACAGCAGAGACAGACAAACAGACAAGTTCCCACACGGTGCAACAGTCACTCCCGTGACCAGAGACAGGGGATACAAATTTAGCCAGTACTTTGGCAATGTCAGTAAATTTCAGGAAATCATAAAAACAGATTTGTCATCTAGAGGCCAACACCTTACCTCATACATCTTACTTAGATTATGGTAATCTAAAATGTCCCACCCGCAAAATGCTCACAAACTTGCACATTATCTACGACATATGCAACCTAAGAACTATTGCAATAAGGTGATGCAGTGTGTAATGTTCCTGCTATATTATAAAAACACACATTCAAATTATTTGGTCCAAGAAGGCAATGATAACAAGAATACATCTTATAACTCTGAAGCATAAGCTAAGTTTTCACTAAGAACTTAATACTCCAGGCAGAGAAACAGCAGGAGCTGATTTGTTTTAATTAATGCTAAAGACTTATACTGGGTAACAGCTGCCTGTCACATCGTTCCATTTGTTTGCTTCAACCTGCAAGCTCAGATTTCCTTGGGACAGCAGCTGGACCTGTCAATGGCAAACTCAGCAGCAATACCATCCACATCCTTTCCCTCCTGTCCACACACATGGACTGGCTGGAGCGGGATACTGCATGGAAAATACAAGCTACCACTTCATACAGTACAGAGGCAAGGGATAATTATTAGAACTAATTTACTGAAATTAGCCATCACATTAATTGTCAGGGACTGATTCCATTGGAACTAAACTGTAACTTGAGGAGTGATTTCTTATTGCCTTTTCTTAAAAGGTATGTTTGTTTTAGGGGTTATATTTTCATAGTAGTCCCCGGAATGCCTATGGTGCACCATTCTGATAATATCCAAATCCTCCAAATGGCACATGTATGCTTTAATAATGGAAGTTACACATGTTCCTAGATATTACTTGGCTGTTCCCTTAATTTTTCCTTTGGTTATCAAGCCATTAAATGACTCCAAAAATCTGTAAATTGTGGCTCACAGATAATTGTTGAATAAAAGCAGACATAGATGCAGACTATTCATATTCAGTCCAGTAACCTGTTTCTCATATAAAAGAGAGATAAAATGTTGCTCCCCACTGTCAACTAAAGATTAACTGAACCTCTTGTTTTCGTAACACAGACTTATAACTGGACTCCTGCCTTTCCAAGGTCTGGACTGGAATTGCATAGTATACATATCTGTTTGGGATTCTGTGCCACTTCTTGCACATTACTCAAACAAGAAGCAAAAAAAATGTGGCATTACATGCACAGTGTTCACGCCTGTTTAAAATTTCACCCTGCAGGGCAATGTTGTTCTACTGTTTTGTCCAGCAAAAGTGAAACTTGAATAAATTAAAGGAGACTGTCTCTTCACTACACTAGGTTCTTTTTTTCCAGTGAAAGAGAACACGAAAGGAATTATGAAAACAGGATAACAAGGTCAATGATGTAGAGCCTGGTAAAGGAAGAGCCACTACCTTCACAGAATGACAAAAAAACCTTAAAAACAAGTCACCGTTAATTCCCCTGTCAATATGAAATAAAGAGCTTGGAATATGGTGCATCATAGATTAATGAATGCCAAGTGCAGGGTGATATAAAATGCACCTTGTATTTCAGCAGTTTGGCATTTTTATTGCAGTTACTTGTCTGTATGTCAATTTTTCAGGGGCAGCCTTGGAACCTGATTAACTTCTCCATGTGCTCTAGCAACAGAGGCAAAGAACACCATTTCTTCATTTAAAAGTGATCCTGACATAGAAAAGTTACAGTAATGTAGAAAAAACAAGCTAAGTGATCTCTAACCTTTTACTAAAATTCACCAAGAAGTCACTAGTCTTCATTTGTTCAACCAGTTGCATGACCTCTTTAACTCCAGCTCTGACTTTTGAAACATCCATTTAGAACGGTTCTGTGAGTTAATGAAAAATAACCTGAAACAACTCAGATGTTTGGCATTTGCACCCCAAGTTACCAGTAATTTATAAAAACCTACATGAACATATTCTGTCAGATGCTTATACAGCATGTGAGGTCTGCAAGTGGAAGAACTTAGGGTTATCTAAAAGTGCCCACTATCAAATACTTGGATGTTTTCTGTAACAGTTACCAAAGTGTATTTTACTTGTTGCACCATGAGCTCCAACATCTACTACAATCCTAATAACAAACTAACATTTCTAATAAATGGTCACTAATGACTTGATAACCATATTCACATTGGGAGAATCCATGTGATTCAAGAGTCAGTGCTCTGCTGGGACAAACTGAAGGCAGAGGTCACACTCTCCACAATTCTGCTGTCTTAAGTTATTCTGTAAACTTTGTGGATTCAATTTTGGAAGAATATCCTTGTCAAAACACATGATATTAAAATTAAAATTTACTGCAATTTCAGTTTCTGGGACCCAAATATATTATTAAAAGTATGATAGCAACCATAACACCTATGTAAATGTGAGACAATTTTTGCTATCAGGCTGGAATTTAATATTAAAAATTACAACCTGACTATGGGTCTTTCTAAATTAGATTATTATTTAATAAATTTATAAAGTTATCACTGACTAGAAAGATAATTCAGAGACACAGTCTAAAAAATGAGTGAATTTGACAAGTAAAAATTAATATATCCTGCTGATATTTTTACAGATCCAAAAAGGACATTCATTCTACATTGTCTTCAACTATTTCATGAACTGCTGTTTTGATTTGGGTAAAAAAATATTTAAAACAATTTTATTTATATTCTCTGTTTTCTATTGGCTTAAGAAGCCCATACTCATTTTTGTAATGTCTTTTTTGAAAGTATTTTATAGTGCTGAGATTTTTGATGTTGATAAAAGTGGTACGAAAAACTTAGCAAAAATCTGATAATTTTATTTTTGAAAGGACTGAGACCACAAGCCCTTCTCAATCAGGTCACTTTGATGACTTTTAACATCATACTACACACTCTGTAACTTAGTATTTCATCTTTGCTAGAGGTCTAAAAATCTGTAAATATTTGACTGCATGGGTCCTGAAGCCTGCAAAGACTTGAAGTGTTCAGAGATTCAGGCATCAACACTGACAAATCGCTGAAACAATAAGAACAACTTAAAGGAAAAAAAATAATTTCAGGACTTCTCTTTTTTATTAGAGTAAGACAAAGGCTGGAAAGCAATTTAATCTCCCATTTATCCTTGTTTTGTTTTCTATCTTGTCACTCTCTCTGTTTTGGTCAGGGCAGCCTTTCTTCTTTTCATTCAATAAATGCTTAAAAATTAGAAAGCACTTTTTTAGCCAAAACCCTTCACAGACTCAGTGAAAAATCTGTATAGCAAATTCAATGATTAAAAAGGGAGACAATTCCTTCTATCACTTGGAGTATTTTAGAGAGAAGAACAGCATTTAAATGTGCACACGTCAAGTAAAGATGATTTCCAAGTGTGAAAATTATTCTTGTCCCTGGCAGCTGCTATGTGAGAAGTAATTAGGTCCAGAAGCCTTGCTGGGCACAACTAGTGACAAGAATTTCATTATGATCCATCTGCAACCCCCAAGAGACGCAAAACGCCTTGCCAATCTTTTGTTCTAAGCAAAACTAGAAATCCAAAGCAACATGTTTCCAAGCCAGGACATAGTGAGTGTCACCACATGAACACCTCCCTGACCCCCTCAAATGGTTTCAAATAAGGGCAAGCTGAGAATACCTTTCAGAACTACGGAATTTTGGTATCACAGATTTTATAGTAAATGTGTTTGCTTTGCCTGCATATTTACTTGCTTTGTGAGGAAAGGAGTGTTAGGTTTGTAAAAACAAGTGAGTCATGAACAAGTCAAAATATTTCCAGTAAACTTATTTTTGCCTGAATACCCTGACTTAACTGAAACCAAAACATTTTGCAGACTTGTATCAGTTTCACTGCCTTGTGATGAATCGATGCTCCAGGCTGTGCAACATTTTGCTGAAATTGTTAATTACAGAATCACAGAATCAACTAGGCAAGAAAAGACCTCTGATCATTGACTGCAACATGACCAATCACCACCATGTCCACTAGACCATGGCACTAAGTACCACATGCAGCCTTTCATTAAACACCTCCAGGCACAGTGACTCCACCACCTCCCTTGGCACCCCTTGCCAATGTCTAATCACCTTTTCTGTGAAGAATTTCTTCCAAATGTCCAACCTAAAACTCCCGTGGGCCAGCTTGAGACAATGTCCTCTCATCCCGTTGCTGGTTGCCTGGGAAAAGAGACCAACCCCCACCAGCCTCCTTTCAGGCAGCTGTAGAGTCAGGGCTTCCTTGAGCCTCCTTTCCCCCAGTCTAAACAAGCCCAGCTCCCTCAGCTGCTCCTCATTTGTGCTTCAGACCCTTCACCAGCTTTGTTGCCCTTTTCTGGACAAGAGAAGTTTCATTTGCCTTCATTTGGGGTCTAACAGCCCAACTGTGGAAATCCTCACCTGATACATTTTTTTTCTTACTTTCATTGGCATCCACCACTGAGGACCAATACTGAGTGATCTCTTTCCAGTGCCTGGCACCACTGGGATGAGGAAGGGCTCTCTGGCTGCCAGGTTTACAGGAAGCAAATGACGCATCTACTCGGGATATCTCGTGCTAGTTTTCAAACTTCTCCCCCACTGAAAGAGAGAGGAGTTGTTTTGTCATAGTGCGTTTGGACTCATTCTGGCCAGCAGCCCATGTCTTTTCTTGGATGAGCCCTGAGAATACAAAACCATAGTGTTTTTCAGGCAGGCAAATCATCTGCTGCTCCTTCTTACTGTGAGAGATATTAAGTCACTTGCCTAATTAATATGGGTGATTTCTGATATACCTAAGTGCAGTTGAAACAGAAGAAGATTATGTTACATCTTCTTGGTTTGTCTTAATCACTTTAAATGTCTTTTCCTTACTCAATGATGCAGGTGAGCCATGACTCCCAGCACATAAAAAAGAAAGTAACAGAAGCCAGAAAGCATCCTAGAACATGTATGGAACATTTCGGGAGCATTACAAAGGTTGCCTCTCTGCACAGAAAGTTAAGATGGTTGCTAAGGCTAAATAAAAATTGAATTAAAATAGATTTTATGATTACAAAACAAATCTCTGGGGGTTTTGTACTCCTATCTACGAGCTTCTCTTTTGTTATGCCAATCAAACATCAGTTATGTGTTTAGTAACTTCTTTCTCTTAGCTAATACTTTCCAGCATTTTACTACCTTCCCTCTGCCTTCTGCTTACTCCCTCTTTCCAGGTCTTTGTTCAGCATCTCTACTTCCCTTCCTTTCAAACTCCTCTTGGTTCTCTGCAAGCTGTATCTTTGACGATGACCCTAGAGATAATTCCACCTGGAAAAGAAGTAATATCTACCTCTCTGGGGACAAAATAAGCATTGAGCTACTTTAGTTATGTCTTTAATATGTGCTTCACTGGTCCTTATTATTGCAGGACAATATAATGATTAGACACTTGGTGTCTTCTTTGGGCATCAACCTATCAAGGCACTGGCAAAATAGAATTCTAATGCTATATAAATAACTTCTTTGTTGCTCAGTTTTACAGTGCTTTTCTTGTAATCTTTAAAAAAGCCATACTGAATCTAAAGTTACTCATTTCTGCAGGACAGGACAAACCAAAGCTGTCTATCACATTTTACAGCTGCAGTGATTGAAATAACATTCTAGCTAAATACAGCAACAGAATTGCAGTGACAGTTTATGACCAAAAAAATCACATTACACTCTTGCTATCGTGGTTCTCTCTGAAAGACATATGTCACTCTTGCAGAAGACATCCTTGCTTTTCAGGAGTGCCCTCAACACCATTAGCAATTAATAGCAATAAGAACCTGGAAACAAGAGAGTGAGTGGAAGAGCAAAGTTTAATATTGCTCCATGCACTACATTTGCTTGATGTTGTGTATATTATCACAGGTTTGATACTGCTACTAGTATTTTCCTAAGTGCTTTCCCAAGCTTATATTTTTCTATCTCAAGTTGTTTGTGAAACAGCTTCTCCTAAAATAGTGCTTTAGGTGCAAGACACAGAAAGATAAAAGCAGATCTACTCTGTCCTTCAAGACAGAACTAATTTACAGAGGCATCCTTGATCCTTATTTAGCACTGAAACTCATGTCATTTTACAAAAAGATCAATCAGTACAAGCAGAAAAAGCAAGAAAAAAGAGGAAATATGAGAAACATAGAGTTAGTAAAGTCCATTGGAAATAACTGTTGCTTCTGGAGTGTCCTGTCAGAGACATCTGGAACCCCAAACACTTTTTCACAGCCAATTGCAAATAGCCCATATACAGAAGAATGCATTGGAACATAAAGACATGTCAGCAAAAAAAGTAAAATTAGAAGCAAAATATTTATTTGCTAATCCCCAGGATATGTGTGCAATTAAATTTTATGATCAACTTTCAAGATTTTCCCATACAGAACTCAAGTCAACTGACCTTCTTTCTGTCCTAACTCTTGTTATTTCCTGCTAGTTATCACAAAATAGCAGTATCCTTGGCATCATTCGAAGAGATTTCCTACTTCTTTCCACACACACAAGAAAAGAACAAACAGATTCTTCTGGGTTTAGTGACAATTAAATGATGCAGCTGCCTGCACGGTGGCACAGGCTAAAGTAGAAGTGTGTGCCTGCTGTTACCTTGGTGTTTGGAGCAGTCGTTTGCCTCCTGCTTATCTTTGAAAGCAGGAACATCTTAAAATAAAAGCTCAGAGGGGCCAGTAGGGAACTAGCTGGCAATACTCTAGTTTTGAAAACATCTTCTGAGCCAGGTTGCTCTTACTGAAGAGGACCATTTAGATTTGTAAAGTTAGGTGTCAGGTCAAGTGCTCAAACGCATCAAACTTACAATGCCAGCACTGACTGCCTTAAGTATAGTGTGTGTATTCACTCATGGGAAGGGTGGGGATCGATGTTTTTTGGGGTTTAATCATCAGTAAGAAATAAAGAATTTGAGGGAGGGACAGCAGATCAGGTCCCAGCCCTGGCAATACACGGTAGATTAAATGTGTCTCAATAGTCAAGGGGGAGGGGAGTAATGATGCTTCCTTTCCAATGAGTCCTGGCAGAAGGGCAGGAACTGAGAGAAGACATGGAAGTGCTCACAGAACTTCACAACAAGGAGGTTCTTGATGCAGAGAAAATTATAGAAATTAGAGGAAATAGAAGGTATTGCCTTTAGCTAGAGAGCATGAATTTGTGACCTGCCCTGGTTAAACTTAAGAGAATAAACTTCATTATTTAATGGCCCCCTTTAGGAAATAATTATTTATTTTCTTGTATTTATGTGATTTTTTGTACCAAACTTTCCAAACCTCCCACTATCTCACTCTGATACACAGGTCCAGAGGAACTGGTACAGTCCTTCTAATCTTATTCCTCTCTTTTATTCCTGCTCATCCTACCTTCTGCTTCTTACACAAATAATTGTATTATCAATTTTCAGCATCTGCATGATCAGAACAACCAAGTCCTATTTACGTGTCAGAGCACTGAACAATTCAAAAAGCAGTGGTGGTCAGCCCATTACACAGTTAGAGTACTCCAGGACCTATACCAGCTCCCATTAGGTTTGCAAATGAGATTTTGACTGCTTTGACTTACAATTCAGGGCAAGTGACACACTAATGGTGGAAAATATACTGCATATACAGTGGCACCAGGGCAGCAAACACACACAATATTGAGGAATAAAAACACAGTTTGTCACTGATCCTGTGACTGTATCTGTACTTCTGTTTAGCACAACTCCCTGTGTTCCACCCAGAGCCACCTGCCCCGCACAGCCCCATTTTGTGCTGTGAAGTGTGACCACTCCGCATGCACAGAGGCAGAGCAGTGCTCCTTGCACTGCTTCTCCAAACCATCAACAGGGACAGGAAGGACCAGTGTAGGGAGATTCCCAATGACAGCATCTTTATTTCTCCCCAGTGAAGGGTCAGAGCACAGAAGAAATGTTGTAGGGCCACTGGCATACTGAAGACCTCACAACAAAAAAGGTACACTCTTGCAAGGTGCCAAGAAGGGACAGGATTGCTTGACACGTTGTGCTGCTGCATGTAATTAGGTATCTCGGACTTAAACGGCCAGATTTTCTGCTAAGCTTTGGGGCAACCAAGAATCAGGTTGTATCTGCTGATGTTAATTTTACAACTGCAATGTAATCCAATCTGAGTGCTCACATCGAGAACCTCTTTCCCATTCTGTCAGAGCTGGATTTGCTAATCTCCTGGTAATAATGCCAGGCACATCCTCTGCTACTGATTCCGGGAAACAGAACGTATGTGTCATTTATATTCCCTGATTAAGATCCTCATCGTGTTAGACAAAGTGGCCACAGACAAACATGCATGTATGTATATCATGCATCCAAAAACATGGCTTGGATTCTGTCCTATATAGTCCTTTATAAATTAAAAATATCAGCTGAGGTGGGAAGATTGTGTTTAAACTTAAATTTTAAAGGCAGCTAGTACTTTTGCTCTTCATCAACTGCTTTAAAAATCTTCTACAAAAGCAGTTGGCCGCCTTACTGGCCACGCATTGCAAGGTGGAACATACTTGTGTTAAAAGTCAGACAGGGGAAGCAACAGCCCTCAGAGAAAAGTTAGGCTGTCCAATATTCACCTTGCTAAAAAATGAACTGTCATTTGACTAAGGGACAGAAACTTCTAACAGAGAAATGAAAAACAACTGAAAGTTAAATTTTAACTAAGTTAAGTACTTTAAGAAAAAAACAAATCCTATAAGGTATTAAATCCCTCTTCCTCACAGGAAAAAAAAACAAAAAAACAAAACGACGTGTGTCCCGTAGGAGTCAATGACAGCTCAAGCTTGACCTCGGCAAGCTGTCAGCCTCCTGAAGAGAGAATGGAAAACGGTGCGAACCGGGCTGCGGCGGCTTCTGTCGGCGGGGGTTTGGATGCAGACGTCGAGACCCGCGTGCGAGCGGCGGGCGCACCTTTGGAGCCGCAGAAGTTTTTCCACGCGGAACAAACCTTCCGGACCACGACCCGTGTCCCTCGTCACGGGGGTGCCACCGCCGGACGCGGGTCACTGCACCGCCCGCTGCCCCACGCTCTGCCCTGAAAGCCCCGTGAGGCCCGTGGGGCTGGAGACAGACACGAAGGAGACAGGAGGAGATGTCCCCTCCTCCCCCAAAATTCGCGGTCCTGCGGCCTTTTTGTGCCCAGTCAAGAGGGGCGGGTGTGGACGCCCATCCCGGGGCACCGGGTGGACAAGCGGGAGAGCCTGCACGGCGGTCGGGGCGTGGGGAAAGTCGAGGGGGAGATGCGGAAAATAATAAGTAAAAATAAGTACATTAATTAAAAAATAAGTAAAGACGAAACTCTCCTCCTGAAGGCGGACACGTTGTGGCACAGTTTTCCTGCGGCAGCGGGCCCGGTCCGACAGCCCCGGTGCTCGGCGCCCGCCCCCAGCGCCCCGCCCGGAGCGGGCCCCCCGCTCCCCCGAGCG
>VYZR01128039.1:3580-23257 GCA_013400675.1 Oxylabes madagascariensis
TTTTTTTTTTTTTTTTTTTGGTATTCATCAGTGACTTATTGCAGCTATCATGAATGATGAACTGATTTACTTGAAATTGCAGACAGGAACTGTTGCAGGGGGTAGAGAGGAGAAAAATGTTTTTCAGTTTCTCTACAAAATGTTTGATTTCCATTTAGCAAGTGGGGGGACAAATGTGAGGCAGAGCTTGTAGCACTGCCAGAACATGTCTCACCTGCCTGTGGGTGGCTGATGCTCACTCTGGAGTCCCAAACCTTGGGAATTTGGCTTTGGAATTGCAGCACAACTGCTCAGGGTACCCACCATGGGAACAAACCAGGGCCAAGCATGCACAGCACAGTTTCTTTGGGAGACAAGGACAATGCCTCAGCATGAAATGATGCCAGACTTAGCTGGGGTAGGTAACATAGAAAGGATAATTTAATAAATATTTTATATCCTCTTGTGAGCTGGGAGGGTGAGCAGGGACATTTTGTACAATTTCTTGTTATTTTGAGAAGTAGAACTCTGAAGTTTATGTGTCACAAGGTAATATTTTGTAATTTTTTATTTAAGGGGCCACAGTTATAGAAGGTTTCATGGAGAAGGTTTGTCTTGCTCCTCATTCTTTGTCCATAATGCTGGAAATGCCTGGAGAGGCAATGTATTCCCTGCAGGGAATGTAACTGAGAAGAAAAACTTCAAGCTGCCATTGATGGTTCGGCACTTGACTGAGCTCTGGGAGAGCAGATTAATACTCACCCACTGTCAGCCATGAGCAGCACACACAGTGGAACCCAACCAAGGCCCCAGATGCTCCTGCTGCACTGTGGTGTAAATCAAAATTAGCTCAGCTGACAACAGTTTGAGTCATGTCATGAAAAGGAGATACTATCTTATTTGAATGTATTATATCTGTGAAACATCCATTCCACACTGACAGTTCACCAGCAAAGCTACTCTTGTCCCATTTATCTGCTAAGAACTCTTCTTTCACACCCTGAACTCATAAGGGGTGCCAATATAGTCACACAAAGAGTTCATCATAATCTCCTTTTCCATCCATTTTATTAAATGAAGTAGGAGATCTACAGCAATAATCAAACCCTCCTACTTTCTGGTCTCTGTGCTCTTAACAGGTATGTAAAAAATTAAAGAGCAAGGTTTCACACTGATGTTTTAATGAGGAATCCGCTTAAGAAGAGTTAAGTTTAAATTGTCTGTCTTGGTGTGCATTTTCTGTATTAGTGCTAAAAAGATACCATATATACAAGTTTTAACTTTATGCTCAGAAATTACTTCACAAAGCAACTAAACAGATGTCAAAGAAGGAGAAAATCGGTGCTGTGCCACCTCTTTATTACCTGGCCTCCTGAGCCAGTGTGTAACAGAGAGTAATTTTGTTCCTGGCTATAAACTAGCTGGGCTGGCAATCGTCAGAAATATGGTATCATGTTCTTAGTAGCTAGCCCTACTTTTAGATTCCTATTCCCTTTTTGTCTAGGAGTTTCCTCTTTTGCTTTTTCTGATGACCACAGATTTCCACAGCACTGTTCGTAATTTGAGCAGTAGGTTTTGTAATAACAGTCCCCACCCTCAAGTCTTTATTATCCCATCTGTGTGACTCTGCTGTTAAAATTACAGCTCATAAAACACCCATTATGGCCAAAAAGAGTCCAGTAAGCATTCTGGAAGCAAAGATGACTTTTCAGTTACAATTACATGTTGTGTAAATTGAACACAAACTTAGGAGAGATTTTTATATTTGCAGTCCCATAATGCAGCATGGTGCATTGAAACCACATCTAAGAGCTGACCTTGGCAGACGCCACTTTTGTGGAGATAAAGAAATGAAAACACCTTCTGGCCTCAAGTGAGGACTGACCTGCATTGCTACTCTAAGCTAAGTGCTCAGGGAAGAAAAACCTGTGGGGTGGCTGTTCAGCACCGAAAAGACCTCAGGAAAGAACTTAGCTTATACAGGTCCCAAAGGCCCAGGGGTGCTGATGAGACTGCTCAGGCTCATATTGTCTGCAGGAATCCGGGCAGAGTTGGACAATATTGTCCTGTGTTGGGAGCTGAAATAAGAACAAACCAGGTGTATGCTGACCTAGTCTGGAACCCATAATACAGACTCCGTAAATGCATGCTTACCAAATGGTTCCCCAAATCCCTGTGCCTAGGCAGGAGTACTGTGTTGAGTATTGACAGTGGAATAGCAGCTTTTAAATAGCTGTGGCACAAGTCGCAGGGATACGTGACCTATTTCTTTCATGCTCTCTAGTTTATTTGAAGATCAAAATTCTGCTTTTCTAATTTACTTTGCTTTCAATCTCTGCACCTAATTTTGTTTTGGTTTTTTTTGGGTTTTTTGTTGTTGTTTTTCTTTTTAGCAGCAAAGTCGTCAAAATACTCTTTTTAATGAAAGACAGTTATATAAAAAAGGTGTGGAAAAAGCCACAAGATTTAGGGCAAAGAAATGCAGCTGTGTTACAGTATAAATACAACTGTATCTTTTAATTTAATGTGACAGTACTGTTGTTGCTGTGATCAAGATTTAGAAGTACTTTTTGGTAGGAATATTTTGTTTCTCAGCAGAAGCTGATGGAATCCAATTCAGAAAGTTGTAATTGGCCTTCCAGTATAAAATGCCAGTTTCCTCCACCCTCTCCTCAATATAGCACAAGATTATATGTTTTTATGTGCCTGCCAAGCTGAAGTCTCAAGGAATAGATTTACATGGAGCATTAACTGCAATGTGTAGCTAGGAAGCTGTGCCATAAAAGAAAGATATGCTGAAATTTCTGCAAAATACAGACCTAATCCACTTCCTGGGTGGCTCCAGGGAGCTCAGTTGTAAAGGACAGCCTCATCTTACCAAAGAATAGATGAGTTTGAATGTATCTCTTGTAATTAATGAGGAGAAAAACCCTGAAGGTTCGACTGAAAAAAGGCAAAATTGCAGAGAGCAGAGTGAGGAAAGCAGGATTTCATCTGTAGACTGGAACAACTAATTAGCTTTCATTTTTCATAGAATATAGGACTTTAATTTTGCAGGGAAGTTCTGAAGTGGTAGCTGGCCATTGATACAAGAGAGGATTTGGTTTGTTACTACTGAGTCATGAAATGTTTTGTTACTGGTACTGAAATTGCTGAGAGCTAAAACTTAAAGAATGAGTTGTGTCCTGAAGTGAATCCAGGCTGCAGTGAGCAACTCCAGCTGGGAGGCACCAGGGAAAGCACTGAGCTGTGGAAATCTTCAGGGGAGCTTTGGAAGGTTCCCACCTTCCCTGAGCTGTTCTCAGTCCTTCAGAATGATGGGCTATGTACCTTGGGATACTTCTCCATCCAGAAGTTTTGGTGTGTCCATGCTCCCTTTCGGAGGTGGCCACCAAGGTACCTCAAACAAGAAAGGAGACTCTCAACCTTTGTTGCATTGATAGTTCCAGGTGTAAAAGAATGGACACAATTATAAGCCATGCAGTAAATAATGCACTAGAACAAAGCATTAATTCTACATTGTGCAGGGGTTTATTAGGAATAAAAGAACTTCAATGTGTTTTTGTGACAAGATATTTGTGAATGTGTGCACATCTAGAAATATTATTTTATTTAATTTCAGTAGTATTTGTTGAGATGCATTGACCTTCTGGAGAAGACAAGTACATATAAAAGTGAATAACAATGGCTATTCTTTAAGCAAAATTTTACTATATCCTACTTAAGGGTCATGGGAAAGTGTTCTTATACCACTACAAATATTTGCATCTTCATCTTCAAGAAGAGCTTAATTTTTGTTTTTTGTGATTTATACTGATGGAGAGACTGGCAGGTTAGTTCCACATTTTCAATTTGTAATGAATTTTTCAGATTCTAGAAGTAGTAAGTGGTCAGTAGATTATTTATCAGTCTGTTAATAATGGAAGGCGTGGGATGTTGCACAGCTGTACAGTTTGCATAAGCAGTCGCCAGAGCACACCAGTGATATTTTCTGCTTTGTTTGGAAGCAATGCCATTAGTCTTGGGCTGAGAGACCATTCCAAAGATATTTAGTTAGGCTGAAATCTTCAAAACTGGGATTAATTGTGGTTTTGTGGCAATTTTCAACTTCAGTTTTGGAGTGACATGTTATTGTTTCTTTGAAGCTTTAAAACTTGCACTTATATTAAAGAAAAATAAATTCAGCAAAATATGACTTAAATCTGTATGTGTTACCTAAAGAAGTCAAAATTGTTATAATTATATTTCATCAGGTGTAATTTAACAATTTAATTGGTAATGTCTAGGGCTAATCTGTCAATGAATTTTTCAAATTTTGAAATGAATGCTCAAAATAAGAAAACATGCCATTTAAACACATGATTTACTGATTCATTTCTGTAAGGCAGGGACTTTCTAGTGGTGCTAGAGAAGTATTTCCCTTAAAATGGGCTCTGCTATATTTTGAAGTAGGTGGTTTTGATATCAGAGTGAAATAATCCTTCTATATTTTCCTTTTCCCTTGGGCGGAGTAAGGCTGGCCCTTTGCTAGAAGTCTGTAGCATAACTTCAGGCTGAATCAGTGCAAACTCTTCAAAATATAATTAATTGCATTACACTGAAGTTATCCAACAAGTCCTTCAAGTGCATAATCAACAGCAGTAATTTGACAAGTTTATCAATCACTTTACAAGACAAATCCTGATTAAATAAGAAAGGGACTTAATCTTTGCAATACAACATAAATCATGTGTACTGCTCACTAAGAGATAGGATCAATTTAATTTTCTACAGCTGTGCCACTGACAGGTATTGTTTAGAAAGCAACACAGAATTCCTTGCAGTGAATCAAGAACTTGCTTGGAAGTTGCATCTCCACTTGAATGGGCCAGAGAAGTGTGTGTTTATGTGTGTGTGTTTATGTGTGTGTTTATATGGGTTTGTAGCTTACTGTGTGTGTGGTTAATCTACCTAGGGCTTTATTAAACCCTAATACAAAGTTTCTGTCTAGAGGGCAACCAAAATGTCTAAAGCTTCTTAACCTTCTTCCTCCCTCCTTCAGGCCTTTCTTTTACTTAGTTGTATTAATTGCCCCTTTTGTTTCTAATTTGGTGACTGAATTTTTGTTGAGTATCCAATACTGGTGTCCAACATTGCAACTTAATGGCTTTGTTTATAGGGTTTATAGGGGATTAGACGTAAAGAAAACTCCAAGTCCCTGACAAGCAGCTGGTAAATCCCCGTGTTTTTGCAGCATAGTTGCAAAACATATTAAGAAGGTGCTTAGCATCTTCATCTACAAAATCAGAATGAGAACACAGAGCTGAGAGCCAATTTTTGTGCTCCAGTACGTGTATCATGCTTCTAACAAACCCACAGTCTTCCAATGAGGACAAGTTGCAACTGTTTAACGGAGGGGACTAATCTGTGCTGGCCTCTGGCTGGCTTTTAAAAAGGGAGAGGTCCAAGGTGTTGAAATTTATGTGCTGTAGATTGTCAGCAGTGTGCATGAGGAATATAATGGTTTTTGTTATAAATTCTCATTTCTTTTAAATACACTCTCTTGGTTGTAGCTGTAATTTACTGAATTTTTTGAATACGCTAATGTATTTTTATTAAAGAATAGAAAATAGCTTCCTGCTGTTTGTGCATTCCTTTTGGTGGTTTAATTAATTGTCTAGACTAAAGGTATGCTGTACTTCTTAGTACAGATGTCTCCTGCAGCTAAAGGCATGCATTTCTTGGAGGGATTAAGTAGCTATGAATGCTGGGGAATGAATGGACTTTGGAAACCTTCCAAAAATTTATTGTGTAATGATTTTTGTCATGGTGAAAGCTGCAGTGGCTGAAGTTGTAGGCAGAAAAATTAATCTCTTTCAACACAGTGAAACATTTCCTGAATACTTCTGTTGATGTTCCACTTCAAGAGCAAACTTCTTGTAAATATTTGAGTTTTTCTCTAGCTTGGGAGCCATAGTCACTCTGCCAAAATCAGAGAACTGTGAGCTTCACAGTTTACTTGGGGCGCTAATGGAAATATTCTACTGATCCTAAGAACTGCATATGTTGCTGTATAAACACAGCCAGGCTTGGACCTTGCTATGAGATTTGATCCATACAGAGAGTAAAAGGTCCCATCACTGAAAAGTTTGATTGAGTAAATAAAACCTAGGGATACAATAAACAGTGATAAAGTATAAAAAATACTAATATTTTATATATGGAAGAAAGAGATACATGGAAATTAAGACTGTGTTTGGGGTTTTAAGCTGGGAGACTGGTTGCAGTTAAATGAATCACATTGTTTTGATGTGCTATTGTATGAAACGAGTTAAAAATGTATTCCTCAGTACTGGTGAAAAGTGATGGTCTTGGGAGAGCCTTTGTGACCCTCTGAATTTTATTGTCCCTGTGGATTGCTCTTTGATTTCGTGGCTCAGCTTGTGAACTCGATTGGTTTTGGGCAGTTATGACAGTGGTCAGGGCAGTGGGAATGAGATCATCCCTCTGCTCTCCTGACCTGGGGTTAGGGATGGGCACTGCAGTGGGACAGGGCTGGCTCCAGGGACTCTGGAAACACCAGGGGTGCTCCAAGGTGCAGCTGGCTCAGCTGCCCTGCCTGCAGTGCTGCTGCCTTCTGGCTTGCCTGGATTTTACTGACAAAGAAAAGAGCTTTAAAAATTCTCCTGTGCTCCCCCTTCTCCCAGTTTCAGGAAAACAAGAGGATCAAATATTAAGGAATCAACCCTTTCATGTTATTGGATATTTCCAAATACATTTTTGACATTTTGAGCAATAACGTTGTACTGAGTTGTAGTTACAGGTGGTGCTTATTCTAAACTTCCAGTGCTGTTGTTGAGACATAGCCTGTTCTGAATCTGGGATAAGAAGTGTCAGAGATGCTTTTTTCCTTTTTTCAGGGATGCATTCCTTAGCACACATGTTGCACTCTGTAGTGTCATCACTGACCTCTCCACTACCAATGACGTGTTTTCCTAAGAATGATAAAAGGTTATGTTTTTGCAGTCTCACTTTTGATTGCCAAATTGTGAAATTTGTTATAAATCCTGATGACAATTCACTATACTGTTGCTCAGAGGTGACAGTGACTTTTAAAGCATATTGAGTGCAAATTGGGTGTGAGAAATTGCACTGGCAGCATTAGTTGTTACTGTCATTGGTACTGATCTCATTCTGATTTTTTTTTTTTAGTTAATAAGTAATTCACATGCTCATGCAGGCCACCTTGGGAATCCAAGCTTTTATAAAAAGAAATGCACATCATGAGGAGTGGCCACACAAACACGTGAAAGTTTTTCTAATGGCTCTAACTCCCTCTTGCCTTAGAGTTAGTAGAAGAGAACAGAAATTAGTTCACTGGAATTCACCTCACCTGCTTTCTTGATTTCCATCAAAACCACAATTATTGCACAAGGACTTGGTTGCTGTTGTTAGGACAGCTGTGGTCAGTTCCTACATTGCCTTCTGAGCTTTCTGAGCCCCCCAACCTTCCCAACTGGCTTTGGGCCTCGTGCCATTGCAGGGGTCATTGTGGCTCACAGCAGGGGAATGGCCAGGGCAGGAACACCCCACAGGCTTGGACTGTTCTGTTCCTGTCCTCTTTACAGGAGAGGGGCTTCATGGGTGCACTTAGGACATTATTTTCCAGGGATGTAGAACTTGGTCTGGGACCATACATTGTTAGTAAACTTCAGAAGACTTTCCTGGAACCCTTTCAATACAGTGTGCTTTTTTTAGAGGGAATCTTTTATACTGACTTTGGAACTTCTTCCAGGTTGTTCATATGTGCAAATCATTTCTGTAGACATTTGCAGTCTTAAAAGCTATTTTCATGCTTCTCATCCTGTTTTGATATTTTCCATTGCCGTTGACTTTAGGAATGTAAGACATGGAGGCTCAGAATGAAAGGATGTCTTGAAAGAGCTGTCATTTTAATGAGATACGCTACTGGTTGAAGGTAGTCTCCGGATTTTAATTGAGTAATTCCATAGATTGTCATTTTTGTTTGAAGCAGGAATGTCACAAGCAGAATAAGACAAACATGAAAACCTAAGCACTGTAGAACTTAATTTATACTTTTGCTTGAAAAGGAATATCAAAAAGTATCATTGCTTATGTAAGTTCACACCTTTTATTTGTACATATCTATTTTCATTTCTAGATGCCACTATTCAGGAAAATACTTGATATCAACCTTACATTGAAGAAGAAAAGCATTAAAGGAATCCATCCATATTGTCTCTGATGTGGATCAAAGGAAATTGTATCCATTTGGGATAGATGCTAAGGTAAACATGGAAAACTTGCATGATCTTCAGTTGGGTTCTTTATGTACCTTGAGAAAGATGACAGAGAAGTGTGATTTTGGGAGTAACAGAGAGCTCTGGGGCTGTCAGGAGGATGTCAGGATCTTTCTGATTCTCAAAATGAATTGATCTTTAAAAATAGACTCCTGTATCCACATTTAGATATGTAAAAAAAAAAAAAAAAAATAAATCTGAGTGTAATTAAGTTTGTGTGTCAAAACTCATCAGATTTTTTTAGCACTTCTTTTTTAGTGCTCAACACAGCTATTTTTATTTCATCTGATGAATGAAATCTTTGACTTCTACTTCCTTTTTATTACTGAATCTCTGCTAATCTCTGTTTGAAGTATATGCAAGAATATGATATCTATTCATTGTATTTTCTTTTTCTGGCAACAAAAATTTGCCATTCCATATCTGAACATTAGAAGCAATACAAGTATCCATGATCTTTGCATTTATTATTTTTCTGTAGAGTTGGTTTAGAAAGTCAAAGAACATGAAGTGCGTTATATTCTCAAATTAGAAATTAAGAATATGGATGGCCTTTGAAGAGGGAGTTATGAAGATTTCTGAAAAGGCAAAATAAGTTTTTGTTGCTAGATTTTAAAAGATATTCCGGATTGTCTTGTTCAACATAATTATTAAAATCAGACCAATATATTTCATGTAATAGGTTATCTGTTAATAAGATGAAGTAATAACCATACCAAATCTTCCAACAAATTACAGATAAAGGTGACATTTTTCAATTTGCATTTTTGCTCACATTTTGATGAATGCACATTTGGTTAGAAATAATAATTCCAATGATTGATTCTGTGATAGTTATTACCATTTCAGATATCAAAAATATGGATTTTTTAAAAATCAAAGCTAGTAGTATTACACTTTTCAGAGTTATAAGCTTTTCTTGAGATTCTGTGTAGCTGATGTAACTTCTGTTGTCCTCCTTCTGTGCTGGTCCTGTCAATAGACCCTGATTTTTTTGGATTGCGGGCTGACTGTGCCAGTTTGCCAGGAGATAAAGCCATGTGTCACTTCAGGATGTGTTAGCAAGGGTTTTGTGTGTAAGAAACAGGAGGTAATTAATCTGTGCTGTTTGCGGCTAATGAGGCAGAAACATTGCTCAGATTTGGACATCATGCTGATGGTGTCTGACACGGCCATGTCAAACATGCCGACAAAATTCAGAGGAGAGCAAAATGGAAATGCTGACCTGTGACCAAGAGTAGATGAAGCAAGTTTCCTTAGTCAGAGGGCTGGGGAAGGCAGGACACTGGGGCTCCTCAGCTGCTGCACACTCATATCCAGCAGGGAGGGAGAGAGCAGCTGCTGCCAACAAAGCCAAGAACCAAACCCTGCGAGTGCCTGAAGCAGCTGCTGGGCAGGGAGCAGGGACCTTCTTGCCCTGTGAGGGATCAACATTACCCAGTTTCACAGCTCTCTGCAGCCCCTGCACTGTTAAACCAAAGCTGTAAGAAACAAAACTCACCCTGTGAGGAGTGTGTGGAACTGCCGGCTCCGTGCTGGAAAATGGAGCAGTGACAATTGATCCCTCAGTGACAACAGTAGCAGCCAACAAACATTTATGATGGGGCAGATAGTTCTGGATTATGCCACTGCATTTATCAGTGGATGTAACATCATCTGAGGGAGTTTCTCCTCAGTGGTTTAAAAACGTGTTTCCAAAAACTTCATAGGACAATTTTGAATAATTAGATGGACAAAATTTCGTTAAATCAGCTGTGGGGCTGCGTGTAGTATTTGTGTAGTCAAGGTCAGTATGGACGCAGGCAAATTCCTTAGGTTGTATATTTTTTGGAAAGAGAGCATGAAAGCACTACAGCAGGCTAACTACAGAGGTTATAGAAACTCCTTTGTTGCTTGTTAAGAATGTTTGATAAATATCTGTCACAGATAACATCAATATTCTTCAGTCTTTAATGGCAAGTATGCATTGTAGTCTTCTGCCATCTGTTCCAAACCTCTCTTTCTCTGATGCTATGAAAAATACAGAACCACCCCCCTTTCTTTGTCAGACTATGGGGTTTTGTTTTCATCTTTTTCCAGCATCATCTTCAAAGTCACTTGATTTTTTGGTCATCTTGTATGATTTCTTCTCTGCTCGTGTCCATTTGTCTCAAAAAAATAAATGCAAGAAATAGTTAAAAGAGAAAAGTACTAATCAGTAGAAAGAGGTAAAAAGAAGATTAATTTAAAAGGAGAAATAATTGTATAATTACAATATTGTGTGTGCAGAATCCAAAGGGAATGCTGTTATAGAATGAAATGCTGCAGGAAGAAGGAGGTGTAATATAGAGGAAAGCAGTGAATAAAACAGGATAACAGAGCAGGTAAGGGGAAATTCAGAAAGCTTGTGGGAGTTGAAAGAAGGATGAAAACAGCCAAGGGAATGAAGAGAGAACAGCTGACAAATGGAAAGAGAAGCTGAAAGGGGACTCAAGTGGAGCAGATGGTGGGTGGGGTGGGCAAAACAAGAAAGTGAAATAGCTGAAAAACTAGTTCAGAGGAGGTAGTAGAAATGGAACACAGCAATATCCAGGGAGAGCTGAGTATAACGAATGGAGATGGGAGAATGGCAGAAAAGTGCTGAAGGAAATTGAGGAGGAATCAATTAATGGGAGACAACAAAGAATTAATGTTTGAGAAGTGCAGACAATGTAATTTCAAGCAGAAGAGCTCTACAAAGTGTTTTCAGATCTTTCAGGCAAGTCCTATTTTGGAGCTGCTGTTGCCACCAACTCTATAGCTTCCTTTTGCAGGTGCAGGTTATTTATTGCAGTGTTAGTAGAGCTTCTGCAACTATTTTCAAAACCTGGTTTGATCTCCTGTTTGAGATCTTAGTCTTCACAAATTTTACAGATATTATCATCCATTGTAAACACAAAGGAGAAAGCTTGTTTACCTTGAATTTCTTGAGACAAGGAATTCTGAAATGTTAATTTTGTCTGGTTTACTGTATCCTCTTGTAACTGGCATCAGAGAGATTTCATATTTCATTTCTGTGAATGGATTAATAACATTTAAATGCCATTTACATTTTCAACTTCAGTAGGTTTTCTTTCATTGCTTTTCTGCTGCTTAAGCAATTGGGTTCGGTGAGTGGAGGAGCTCTTTGCAGCAAGGACAATACTGAACACATTAGTGACCAACAAAGTATTGCTGTGCCAGTGCTTTGGGAATCACACCACAGGAAGTCAAACACGGATGTGATCCACACAGCTTTATTTCATATGGCAATAGAAGAGAGAGATGTTAGATTTTTATAATTGCTCTTGGAAATCCAGTGAGTTGGATTTCATCTGTACTCAGCCTGTTCGAGGTTTTGGGGCTCTATTTTCATTTTAAACTTCTGTTGTTGGGGTAATACAGTTATTGCTGAAAAAGGAGGAGACATTCATATCACTGATGTCCTGCCCATTAAAAAACAGAAGTGAGTAGTTTATTAGGGATTGAATTATTATTTCTCATTTGTTTAAAATGTACTGTGCTAATTTCACCATATCCTTAGAAGAGAATTTGAAAAAGGGAGTAGAAAAGGTGAAAAATTCCTCTAAATGTAGCTGGGAAAAAAAAGGAAAAGAAGCCCCAAACTAACTAAGGTGTCCTTGTGTGTGCCAGTCAAGTTGTTGATATTTGGGATGGTATTTTGCTGTTGCTATCTGCGTCGTGGATTCCTCAATGCTTTCCTTTTTAAATGAAGTTTTTTAGTTTTATGCAGTGACATTGAATCACATGGTGGGGAAAAAGTGTCAGCAGCTGTTAGAAATTGTTCAAAGGAATGAATACCCCTGTGTGACTTCACCCTTAAGTAATGTAATTTTCTGCAGAAATACACAAATTCTTCCCAGTGAAATTCACTATTCCATGGAAAGAGACACTCTCTGAAAATAGTAAATAGTCAGGTATAGAATTTAATACTCTACAGTGATTTGTTTGATTTTTAATTATTTGTAAATAGTTCTTCACCGAGTTTCCTGCACCAATACTTGGACTAAATCAGTAGTAGTAAAAAAGCAATACTTCTTTAAAAATATGCTACAGATAAGATCAGATAAAGCAGTGTTTGTCATCATTCATATGAAGTTATGAATTATGTAGAAGAGAGAAATTCTCATTGGAGGGTAGAAATTCTTCTTTCAATTACTTTGGTCAGGGATTGAAACTCAGCACTTACCAGAACTGATCATTATGTTGAAAAATCAATGATCCTATCATTTACAGATATTTAAGGTTCATTATTTGCTATTGGATAATTTTATTTCCATTGCTTCATAGTGTAAATTACAGTTGCTTTACGGGTTTAAAATGTTTTCTGGTTTGCTAGGGCTTGGGTTCTTTTTTCTTCATATTTTTGGCCTACCCTTTCGTTGAGGCATTTGTTTTGTTCTTGCTTTTCAATTTTATGAGGAAAAAGAGGTAAAAAAATAAAAAAAACTTAATCATGGAGTAGCAAGTCTGGTGATTAAACATTTGCACTGAGTTATTCTCAGAAAAGGAGAATTTTAAGTGATCTGGTTAAACAACTCAAAGTACTCTGTTGAACAGGAACAGGTTGGTTCCCAAGATTTGTTGCAGTAAGACTGAGCACTCTTGGAACAGACAGTACTGGTGCCTTTGCTGGGCAAAAATGAAACCCTGCAGATACCAGTTCTTCCAGTGCTGGCAATTTATCTGTGAGTCTTGTGGCTAAAAGGAGGGAAAAGCTGTGAGCAAAAGGCTGATGGAGTAGGGAAGGGGCATTTTCCCAGCCTCTGCTGCAAACCACATCAGCAATCCTACACTTCACTTAGTGGAACGTTGACATGGTAAAGCCTTGCATTCCCCAGGGACTGTCTGGATTTAACTTCAGGATGCAGAGACGCAAATGTTCTTCCACGTTCTCACAGAGTCCTGTGGCAGACGTAAATTAAGGTTCTTTTCCATTAGGGGAATAAGGGCATAATAGTCTCCTTTTTTCAGATCTCCCACATATTATTTTGCTTGTTTTCATGCATGGGGGCATAATTAATAATGTTGTTATTTAAGGTATTCCTGAGTAAATCTTGTATGTTCATGTGAATACAACAGGCCATGTTTCTCAGAATTATTTTTCAAGGTCCAACAAATACAGGCATTTGTCATGACAGACACTCAGATCACTTAGTTCACATTCTCAGGAACTGCAGGAGGCAACCACTTGTACCAAAACCTACTAAGATAGGTGGGGTCCCAGATTCAATGGAAATGGTATTTACCATTCGTACTCAGGAACTGAAACAGTGAAAAGAGGAAGGAAACAAGAAAGGCCACCAGGGCACACATAAAGAGCTCTCACCCTGACTCTGTTTTGAAGAGCTGTCCAGTGTAGTTTATAGTGTTTATGTAAACAAGCAAATTTATTCTCAGATGTGTGTGATAGGTTGGAAGTACCTAAACTTTGAAATAAGTATTTTAGCTCTGGTTTATCAGAGGTCTCTCTCTGCACCTGCTTTTCTTCCTTATCCTTTTCACCCCATACCTTTGAATATGTTGGCTGATTTTAGCTGTTTTGGAGAGGACTAGAGATCTTGGGAGAAATATGTTTATTTTAGTTTTTTTCTTCTAGTTTATTTTATTTTGTGAGATGGCAGATAGACCATGAGTGCCTCCACAGAAACCAATATTGGAAAGTTGCTTCATTTGATATGAGAGAATATATTTGAAGTGAGACACTGGAAATCAGCCTGTATTATATCACTGCTCACAGATTTATTTCTAATACTTTCTGTCTGCTGTTGAAGGTGGATGGGTTGAACTTCTGGGGCAGTAGAGTTCATGACTCTTCAGATGATATTTCCATTCATTTAGTTAAGGTATTTTGCAGTCAACACCATGACTTTGGATTTCAGTGGTCAAATAGTTAATAGCCTGTATGCTTAGGCACTCTAATTTATAATTTGGCTATGCACAGAGAGAACTAGGGGATGCATGCTCAGATTCTTTAATAATAAATGTTTTGGCTCTGATACACAGTTCCTATTACAAATCAGATTTGGAAAAAGCTTTGGATGTTCTTGTTTTTAAAGTTCGGAGTTGTTATGAAAAATCAATCTCTGAAATATGTCATAATAAGACAAACCCTGACAGAGACCAGTTTGGATCCTCCCTATAGGCATGGAAGCTGTATGAAAACACAGCAGAGCATTTTTTTTTCATCAAACAATTTAGCAGCAGAGTTAAAGCAGCTGCAGCTGCCAGAGCTTCGGTTCCATGGGCAGCCCTGCTCACCAACAGGCCCATATAACAACTGGGGGGTCTGGAAGGGTTTTTAAACATTTATCATTTTTATCTGGTGTATAAATGGTACAAATCCTTGTAAAATGTTTAATGTGTATGTAAGCTGCCATCTTCTCTATTCAAGTAAGATAAAACTCTTGTAGACTATTTCATGTAGAAAATATTTCATTTAGTATTTTGCCAAAGAAAGTACTTGCTGGTTGCAAATAATAAAACACGCACAAGGCTGTTTTCAATGATTTATTTAGCTTTCAGGGTATTATATACCCAAATAGAATGGGAAGCTGGGGTTGGTTTTTTTTTTCCCCACTTACTGGAATCATTCATTGAAATTCAGAAGTCAAAGATTCTGGGAAGCAGTTGAAAGACTTGAGTGTTGAGTCATGTGTGTAATGATCGGATATACATCTGGGTGTGTTTTGGACAGTGTTTGCAGGTCCTCAGAGAGCTAAAATCACAAAGAAGGCGTGAAATAGAGCTTGTCACTGCTGAAGACTTATCCCTTCATTTGAAATATTCCAGAAGGTATGTGTTCCAAGTAAGTTTATCTAAAGAGCAATTATTCTAAAGACCGAGTCCCAAACTTTTTGATGTTGGTAAGGAAACAATTCAGAAACCTGGGACAAATTGAAACAAAGCATGCAGGGACTTAGTCAGCTTGTGGCACATTGATCCTGGGGCACTGACCTGAAGCATTGAGGCAGTTTATTTACAGTTACAGAATCCCCTTGAAATCCCCTTGCTGCTTTACACAGAGTGCAAATAGGAGAACTTTTTAGAGTTGGTGACCAAGTAGAAAAATAATATGTATCTGTCGTTTCTCTCATTAAAATGTTTTTCATTCAACACCAGCCATTGTTTTATTAGGGGCCCAAAAACTCCTCTACTTGGAAAGGAAACATGAAAACAGTTACGAGCTTCTTTTAGAGAAAGCATTTTCCTTAGAGCTTTTGTGTAAGATATGTGAGGCAGGTTCCCAGGGTTTTCCTGAGGACTTTCAAAAGTCAGTAAAGAAATGCAGTAAATATGTTACTACACTCTTGTGACTGTATTTTTATTTGTGCAATATAATGTATTCCAGAGAAATATTACTGTAGAGGAAAGTTTAGGCTGCAAATTGAAGGTTCTAAAATTGAGAGCTGCCAAACATAATTTTCCTGAAAGCTGTGCCAGGTGGAACCAGGCTTGGGAATGTGGCAGGATGTGTCACTGCTTGCTTTCGTGTGAGTGGGAATCTTTTAGCAGGTGCTGCTGACTGAGGTTGCATTCCTGTTTCCTGTTTTACAAACACACGACTGGGCATTTAGCATGTATTACTTCAACCCAACAGCATAACTTTAATTAAAATATATTTTTGTCCTCTATTCAGAAGGCAGGAGTGATTTAGAAATATGTATATAAATATCAGTGCTACTGGCACTTCAGAGAAGGCTGTCCCTCTGAAGTGCAGGGGTAAGTCTGTGCTGAGCTATGAGTAGTGGACAGTGATGTTCTTGCCAGCTAGTTTCTGGGTGAATGATTTGCTGTCAACTTTTCAGGGTTTATTATGGTAATTTGTTTGACTTAGGCAAATAAAAATATTGCTAAACTATCCCAAATGATTCAACTGAAATAAGAAATGAAACCCCCTTAATGCAGATCCTTTATTCACCTCTGCAGCTGGCATTGGTTTGAACATACTGATAGCAGCAGAATCCTGATTCAGGGGAACCTCACTGAGGCTTGGCCTCCAGATGCATGTTTCTCTGCACTGATTTGACTTGTGGATATCTTATAGATTCATTCAAGATTCCATTTCTATCAGGAAAAGAAGTTCTAGTTAAAGACCATCTTTTAGTTGTATTCAATAGTAAGCCATTTTTTTTTTGGAAGGAATCTGTGCAGATTGGCCTTGTTTCCTGATCTTGTTCTTTGTGTACATCTCTGTTTTGTACAATCACACTTCTGTGATCACTATTCCACATTTAGTGTAGACAGGGCTTTTCTACACAGCTCTGCAGCAAAGTGAGCTATGTGCAATTGCTTCAATTCCTGCACCTGCCCAGAATAGATATTTATGATCCTCCATTAAGACGTGAAGGGCTAATTTGCCTTCCATCCCCTAGTGCGAATGGAAAACCCAGGCGAATGGAAAAATTCCTCCTGTCAGACTATGGATGAAAGAAAATTTCGGTTATATGTTTAGGGAAGTACCTTTCTCACTGTCTATTTGCAGCTCATAAGTTTTCGTCTGCATTTTGTGCCTTTGGCATCTTCTTGACATATTTACAATTTTCTCCACAGTTGTGAGCATGAAATACTAATGTGAAATAAAAGACAGATATGTTGGCAAAAACAGTGTATTTTTGAGGTACAAACCTAGATTATTATTAGGCGATATCATTCTTTCCTCTCCTGCTCAATGCTAGGCACATTCTCTAAGCTGCTGCCTGAAGTAGAGAGGTGGCAGCACATGAAACTTCTGCAGGGGACAGAAGCTGAGAATGCAGAATAGTTGGTATTGTTTAACTGGCAGGAGTAAGTGCAGTGTGGTTACTCAGTGGCCTGTGACCCTGGGCTGGCTGGGACATTCCCGTGGGACACGTTCCCGTGGGACACATTCCTGTGGGACACATTCCTGTGCAGCCACAGGGGCAGCGAACTGAGCATGGCTGGAGAGGGGGGCTCCAGCTGGGACACTTTTGACCAGACCCTGCCCTCTTGGCTCAGGGCAACCAGGGTGCAAATGCAGCTAAGCAAACAATGAAACCCTTAAATCCTCCATTTATGGTTATTACTGCTGGCCTGTGCATAAATTAAAGCCAGAGGTATGAAAAGAACTGAATGAATGGTAATCTGTGGTTGGAACCTAGAGTGAAAGTCACTTATTGCATTGACAGTTTGTGGTGTGTCTGAGCAGTTGAAACACTTTACATTTAGCAGAAAAAGATTCTAAAAAAGTGGCACAATGATGTAATTATTGATGCATACAAACCAATTATCTGTGCAGAGCTGTCATCCAAAGACACTACTGAAGCTGTTGTTGCCAAAACGTTGGTTAAGATGAGTATTGATGCGTTTTCATGCTCAGTGCTGTTTCCCTGAGCACACACATTCACAAAACATAATGGAGTGTGTACATCTAACAAACAACTGAAAAAATCTGCTTCCGGGCCTTCTCGTGAACGGTTCAGTCAAGATTTTCAAAGGAATCCAGGGAAATGAGCGCTCAGGATTTGTGTCTAAGGGGTAGCACAGTGCCCAATTCCTTTGACACCTTTTTAGATGAGGAACATTTTTATATGAGGAATGTTTTGGGCTGCTTCTGCTGGATCAGTTTCTGTAGTTGTTCTGTGCTTGGAACTTGGTCTGTGCTGATGAGAGCAGCACTACAATGTCAGAAAGAGAGAGGAGTAGAACTAACCAAAACAAATAGCAGAGGTACTGGGCAAGAACATCTGCCACTATATCTACTCTTCTGATCTAAAAAAGGCTATCTAATTTTCTAATTGCAAACCAGATTATGAAGCATTTTAAGCTGGGGGAAAAAGTTTTTATTTCAGATTAAAAGCACCCGTCTGGTAAAGGAGGAGATATAAAAGAAGGAGTTTGTTGAATTTCCAGCTGTTGCTCTTTAAAATAAGAAGCTTCAAGTGTCTCAAGGAACTGTAGACTGAGAGTTCAAGGCAGGACATTTTATTTTCCAATTCTGTTTGCTAGAACTTAGATTTTTTTACCTTTGATTTCTTATCTCAAAACTAAAACATTAAATATGTTTACAGCAGCACCTTTGTGACTGCTGGAGGTGAGGAGTCAGGCTGGCCTCTGCTGGCATTGCTGCCCCCTGGCCATGGTGCAGCTGGAGCTGTCAATCCCACCTGTCCTTTTTTTCTCAAGTTACCACAGGCCAGGGTCCTTAACAAAACTTAACTCTCCATTCTGAGTGTGCTCTATTGCTAATAAGTATGTCAAAGTGTGTTTAATCTAAAAACTGTGGAGTAGCGTTTAACTTAATGTGCAATTACTATGTGGCAGTTAATGACATTTACATATTAAACATCGAAAAGTGATTTTGCCTATAGCAAAGAGAACGAATCTTAATCATTTTTGGAATGCTCCTGCAATGCAGCGACCCAGCTTTATTGCTGTGATAATGACATTAATAACAAGATCTGAGTCCTGGAAGTTGGCAAGATCTACAAAACATTATCACTTTCACCTTTGAACTTTATTATTAGTAGAAAATATTATTTGATTCCGTAGATGTTTGCTGTGAATTCCCCTGGATGGTGCTGGGAGCATTGGTGCTGTAGACTGCATTGTTCCCAAATGCTGCAGTACCAGGGCTGCACCACAAATGTCCTCTTGTATTCAACTCGTGCTACATCAACCCTCCCCAAACGCTCACATAAAGCGAGGGATGAAATGGTTGTGAGGAGTTTATGAGCACAGAAGAGGGCTCACTGACATGGCTGGCTCAACTCTCGCTGTATTTTCTGAAGCTATTGCCAGTGGTTTAAAAAGAAATCAGGAGTATTCAGCTGCCAGGGATATTCCACGTTTTCCACCTGTCTGTGCTTATCAGTGGGTACAGCTCCTGACCTCAGTGGCTGATTTTTGTGAATTTGTGTATTTTGGTGAGAAGCAATGCTTTTTGTCGAATCCAAATGCCATTTATTTCCCCCCTAAGGCCCATCAAGTGTTTGGAGCCCATAAGACTCATTCCAACACTGATAATTAACTGCCTGAAACTTGATGTAGCCTTAAATTTTAAAACAGATTTTATAACATTCGTAAACAACAGTTAGCAGGAAAAAAGGTAAAATTGTATGTGTCATTCTGTTTTCTACCATACACAATTTGCAGTTCAAAGTGAATATATTTAAATGAACTCCCCTGCAGCTACTGTTTACAGTAGCCTTCCAAGAATGATGAAAGCTTTTAAATAATGTAGAATATTACATGACTTGTTTTTCAAAACACATGCACTGAATGTTTCAGAGTGAAAAGTCTGTGTTTCAGATTAGATGGATAGCAGACAGCTGCTGTGTTTACTGAATGTTACAGATGGAATGGAAAATAAATGTAGGGAGAAGACTAAGAAAATGAAGGTTTCTTAAGAGTGCCTTAT